>JAAMPI010001468.1:0-14137 GCA_013054445.1 Cudoniella acicularis | reverse complement strand
TTAGGAGAAATAATTAGGAGAAATAATTAAGAGAAATAATTAGGAGAAATAATTAGGAGAATAATTAAAAGATTAAATAAAAGTATATCTTCATTTTTATACGGGTTCTTGGCAACCCACGGGTATGCCCACCTACCCGCGGGTCTATCCGTAGATGGGTACCCGTACATGGGTATACCCGCGGGTAGGAGTAACTCTCCTTACTCCTACCCACGGGTACCCATCGAGCAGCCTAATCCTGCATAAGCTTTAGGTGTACACCTTGCCTCCTCATCAACTCAATATACCCGTGAATAATAGGGACCGTATGCGCTTGGTACGAGCCCTTATTGATTAAGCCCCAATCCTTTTCCCAGAAAATACCCGGCCCTTTTGTATGCCTATGAAAACAGCCCCAAAACATCCATCCTTTTTTCCTCTGGTGTTTCTCAACTATACAGGTTGGGTCCCACTCTTCACCTGCATGGCGTGTCACCCACGTACAAGTATGCCGTCCGCCAGTAATACAAGTCTCATCTGTCTATAATATCTCGTACCATTGTACTATTGTCCATTCAACATGCTCAAGAGCCCATGCTTTTCGAAGTTGTCGGTTTTTCTCTGTAATCGGAGGCTTTCGCATTACTAATCGCCGGTGAAATCCTTCTCTTAAAAGTGCTATACGAATAGCATCATTTTTAATCCCAAAATCCATAACTTCTACAAGCTTTTGGAAGGACATTCGCCGGTTTTGGGCTGATGCGTACACGAATTCGACTAGCTTTTCGGCTTGAGCTTGTGAAGAAGAGGTAGCCTTCCAGAACACTCTTTAGGGGTAGCCTAAGCTTGAGATTAGCATGCGGTTTGGATTTGACGAGTAGTATATCTAGTATGCTTGTGGATTTGTGAATATAGCCAGCTAATTAAATGGAGAAGCTAGCAGTCGTGTCGCTGATCGCGTGTCAGCTGGGAAGCCTTCGGTTTGCGAATAGGAGGGTGAGGGCAGGGCCTTAAAGGCCCTAGAAGAGGATTAAGAACGAGGTCTAAAAAGCCGAACATTTTAAGAGATAAAACAACACAAACTAAGGTTATAAAATCATAGAAGTGCGATGAAAACGCGTCTGGCTTGATGTTTTGGTGTTGTAAAACCTACTACCTTATTAGGATAAGCGTATTGGTACAGTGGCTAGCCCCTGCTAGTGCTCTAACAATACTCAACCGCTGTGCCTCCGTATATGTAACACTAACACATTTAGATTTTAGAAATCCATCAGTTTTTACGCGGTAACGAACTTAGAAAGACACATGTGAATTTGGATGGCTTTCTTACTCACGCTTGAAACAGCCGTATCTGATCCATCTCTGGATTATTAGCCCACCAAATATGAGTTTTCGAAGAATGAAAGACATCGATGGTTTTTTTCCCCACCGGCTAAGACGGGAGGGAGGGAGCAGGCGGGGTTCGGGCCGTCCCGATAGCTCTCGCAGCTGATAGCTCAAATTTTAACCGAATTAAGTACGATACAATAATAATTACGCTATAATATTTCAGTGGCAAAATCCTTTGGTCAAGTACGCTTATTTAATTGCCATGAAAATTGTTGCAGCAACAAACTTTATTTGAAGAGGAAAGGGGAATCATATTCTCAATCCAGGACCAAAAAGGTGGAGTTCAATCTTTATATCATAGTATACTCATATTTCATTCATGTCGAGCTGCAATGTTCATTGATACTCTGAACTTGGGATCAAACACGTTTATTTCAAGAGTCCCAGAAGCGTGGATAGAAGAAGTGGTGAGTCCAGTGACACTCGTATGCAGCCTTCTGGACTTGGGTCAGTACCTAACCGCCCTGCAACCTTGACGTAATGACGCCAAATCAATATCACGTTACAGTACGTCTGATACAGATAAGCCCAGGGGATCTGGTGCGACATGCAAGCTAGTGGAAGCCCTGCAGCAGATCTCAATGCAATGCTACTCTTACCATGCAGTTGCGCTATAAACCCCGCTTCTCTGGGAAAGGTTGAAAGCTTTCAATTGACAGAGTTAATGATTACTTTTTCAGCAACATTAGCTACTAGGTTAGAGCAAACACCTTGGTCGTATCCTTTTCTCTTAGCAGATGCGCACTCGTCTTCTTTTTTGCAAATGACAGAAATGACCAGACTTCCGTGACAGCAAACGAAGATAATATCACACTCAGCAGAATCCCAAACCATATAACGAAAAAAAACCCATCCATAGGTGCCACCGTGAACCCCAAACTCCTGGCTCCATCCTTGGTACTCCTACACATATTCAACCCAATTTCATACAGTATGCATAACCCCCCTTCTCTCTGTTCTCGGAAGCCCTTCCCATTCTTTACGTCCATTCCCATTATCTCTTCCAGCCGTGGTGCTCAAATTGGAGGAATCTTCGGTATAAACAGAGCTCAAATGATTGTGATTCTCGTTATTTTCCGAGACCGGTTCCATCCTTGTCGCTGTGCCACCTCCTCCACTTATACTGCGGAGGGTATGCGAGCCATCAAATGTGAAATCAATTCCAAGCAAGGCGAGAAGACGCTGGAATTTCGATTTCAATGTCGGCAGGCAAGCGGCCGTGATACCCAGGAACATCTCAACACAAGTCCAGGTCGAGATGGCAAAGCCGAGTGAGAAACTGTCGACTGCATGCGGCCATTGGATCACTAGGACGGCTTTAGTGATCGAAGCTCCAGATGCCATCATTCCCATTGCCATAAGTACTCCAACGAGAACCTTTTCTGCGATCGGTCGACGAAGTTTGTGGAGGAAGGTCAAGGGGAAGAAAGAGAGAATCAAATCGGTGGCGATGGAAATACTGGATTGGGCGTTTGATACGGCGCGATATGAATCGGTGCTCACACATCTTGCTCCTGTGATAGTGGTGTTCCATGTAGCTGCCAAGGGAATACATTGGAAGAGGTCGAACAAGGCGAAGCCGATTGATGTAACGACCACAAGCCCCATGACCACATACAGGAATAAATCCCATTTTCTGCTTTGATGAAAACGTAGAAGCTGAATACCCACGCTGGCTTTGATGCAAGCGATGGAAATCGACCAAATGGGAACTGCAAGAACGCCTAGTTTGATGGTGAACATTAGATTAGACATCGTGATTGAAGCTAGAGATGTGTTCACGTAAAACGCAATAGGGACTAGGAGTAAAGCCCAGTCAACGACGGCCAAGACCTCATAAAGGTCAGCTGTTTGCCACCTTTAAACTTCTGGGTATTAGGATTTCTTACAACTCCCACGGCTATGAGATAATCCTCCCATCCAAGACTCAACTGCGATTGGATTTTGTGAGTAATCCGCGCAGCCAAACTAGCGAGTGCGACTGCAAGGAGTGGCACAGTGACGGCAACAAACACCATGGCGGCATGGTGATCGGCTTCAGTCAATGGAATCTGGGGCAGTTCCGCCATTGTTGACGTTAAATGATCGTGTTGGAGGTTTTCGCCTCTCTAACGACAGCAACGCAAAAGCAGTCGAGGATGTCGAGTGTTTAAGTCGCCGGTGCGAGCTTCTAGTCGCTTTGTGAAAGCCACCATTGGAGAAAAAGTCGATCGAGCCGTGTTCTCAAGTTTTTCCTGTTGCTTTTAAAAAAGTCTCGGTCTCTTCTGTGGGAGTTGGTGTCTTGTCATTGAAATCGGGCAACCTTCAGGGGTGCATGCCCGGGAATGCCAAGCTTATTGGAAATTTTAAAACGAGGGGCGTGGCTCACAAGGCTGGTGTTCCGAGAACCCGGGGAATTGCGTGCTATGTGTTCACTGGAAAAGCCAAATTCACAGCAATGGGGCACGGGAATGAAAAGGCTAGGACCAACAATTTCCTCGCTTCTAGGTGAGATGCAGAAGCCAGGCGGCGCACGCGAGTTGAGAATCTGAGATTGAACAATGCTTGAACTGACCCTTCGAAGTCTTCCCATGGTCTCGGGATTGACTTCCGAATTGGATGAAGCCGACATGTGGCATTATGGCCACATCAGACTAGACAACCTATCCCGTGTGCGCAGCCATACGGAGTACTTCCGTATTACTGAATGGCGTATAGCGTCCACTCTACACTGAGGGGCTGAAACTGGGGTTCCCTTACGAACGACTGTGCGCATTCAGCCCGGGTCAGTTCCCCGCAGCCCACGGCTCAGGGTCGTGAACGCAGATTCACAGCGCCATTCGCGAAACCAAAGGCACAATACCAGTATATATACCTCCGTATTTCCCAGTGTGCACAGCTGGCTTCAGCAATACCTGGAGTTTGGATCTAATGACTTTCTGAGTCATTACGTGGTGAAACTGAACACTCTATCACATACACATGATACGCCGGTGAAGTGTGGAGACATGTAAGACACGGCTCGCTAGTTCATTTCCCAATGAAATCAAGCAGAAAATAAAAGTAAAAAAAGGTTAAAGACAGAGACAATAAACGGAAGTCTCCATGTTTTGAAGTCCGATAGAAGCGCCTATTACCAAATACTTCTCTCAGAAAACTGCTAGCAGATGAGTTTTGAATTGTTGTGGTTGGTGAAGCGATGCTAGTTCAGGGGCACTTCTGCGGGGAAGTGATGAAAATGGCATGTTTGTTTGCGTGGCGGCAGGAACACTGCGTCCCCTCTCTGTGCATGTTAGCAAATTATTCCATTGATCCTCTTCTCTCGTCGTAACCATTGTGCATAATGTTCATGAACTTTAGCAACCTTTTCTAATGTGAAGCACTGAAGCTTTCTCTCTCTTTTCTTTTGGTCAAAATAAAAAAAAATTTATAGTGGGAATATCGTGACTTTCCACCAGAACAGCTCTCTAGCCTCTAGGGTATTATACTGTAGTTGCGTGGAGGGCACTCGCTAAAAAGGCGCGCAGGTTTTTGTAGGGTTAATTCGCTGCTTCGCGAAATGGACTCATTGAAACACTTCCAAATAATTTAATGACGGCAAGTTTTTATGAGCACCTAAAAAGTTTCTCTTTCTTTCCTTCAAAAGCCACCACACCTTTGCGTAGTCTTTGTTCTGTGAAGTTTTGGGGTCAAATTCCCCGCACCGACACTCTGAATTGCCGACGAGATATTTCGCGATTCGCAAGTTTGTCAGAACATCTAACAGTAGTGTGGAGATTTAAAAGAGAAGAGAGAAAATGACATTTCAAGCTTTTAAGTTGTTTGATAGATTCACTCTACTCTAGCTCTGAATCCCCCCTTCTCCTGCGTTTCCCTCTTTTGCTACCCACTTGCCACTGAGTCCCATTGCCAGCAATGCGCTTTTGATTCACGATAGATCCAGCTCAAATTTATAAAAATCTGCCACTGTTCAACTCAAATGGCACACTTGTCCAACAGAATCTAACCCGAAGGCATATCCAAGACTTCCGCAATCAAAATCAACAAAGACAAGCAAGAAGGAAAATGTGCAACTTCATGGAAACAACATACGCCTGCAACCACAAAATTATTACCGAAGGCGCAACTTGCAAACTCTTTGACAATAAGTCTAACGGTATTGCAAAGCCAGAGCTTTGCCCTGAAAAGCGCGTTTATCGTACGGACAAGATAGGACCGTGCCTCACGCGGAAAAGCGAGACTAAAAAGGGAGATGTAGGCTTTAAGGGCGCGGTAAAGTCTACTTGGGGAAATGGAGAGATGGAATGAGAGTTTTTGAGCGGGAATTGGGGCATGGGAATTGATGAGGTGGAGGTCTCAGGTCAGCATACTCGTTTCTAAGAATCTGCAAAAGTATTTAGAAGGTTCTATCTGGTTACTTACGTAGGAATATTCTATATTGCGCGTTCTGGACACAATCCCAATAATGCGTTTTGAATTCCAAGTGAACAACGCCATTCTCACTCCAAGAAAAGGGTTGTCGTGAATAATAAAGCCTGGAGGGGTCGGTGCAAGTTGTTCTTTGTTTAGAAAAAAGCCCCGCCTTGTTATTCAGTCCAACGAAAATGCAGCTCATTATCTGGCAACGGTGCCCACTCGATATTCTATTGACATTTTCAAATTCTGAAAGCGACATTCACAACTTTATTGGCAAGGAACAAAGAATTTTCATGAATCGTTAGCTTTAGCTTCGTAAATTCGTAATTCATCCCTTCTTCACATAAAAAATTAATTCCAAATTGTCACGTCAATCAAGAAACTACCCATCCTAAAAAATACTTATAGCGACACTAAATCTCTCTCAACCTCAACCTTCAACTCTCCATCGTCAAACCCTCGCGCTCATTCCAGCATGTGCACAAATACCCACACGACATACGAATGCGGCCACAACATTGCTACTACGAAAGAATGCAAAAACTTCAAAAACAACAAAACATCCGCAAACGACGAACCAGAGAGATGTCCCGACTACACAATTGAATGGGTTGGCCATAAGGGTAGTTGTTATGTGGAAGGCGATTGTACTGCTGTGCCGAAAGGCAATGTCGCGTGGGAGTTCAAAATATTTTACAAGAGTAGGATGCATTTGTGGAAGCCGAAATGGGGTTGAAGTCGCTGGTTCACAAATGGTAAATAATGTATTGACGAGTATGTTGGAGAGGTAGAAGAGGGTGGCTGGACTGGCGGATTGCGAGGTATGCTTGGGCAGAAGATCCCAGCGAGCTTTACTACCTCGCGATTCCCAACCACGACACTTGAAAAGAGCAAAATAATCACACCTTAAAACTTTCGAAAAATTTAGTCTCTACAAAATTTCAATGACCGTTTATTTGATTGATGCTTTCTTCCACAGATATACCACTCAAAAAAAGCGCTAATCTCACTAAGTGAATTAAGTGCTGATATCCGGCTATGTCGATCAAGAAATCTCACCACCACCCGGGGCATTTACTCCACTATAAGCTGATACGAGATGATGCTTAAAAACACCATTATTTTTTTTAATTCAAATACATTCGATCGGAACAACTATGCTCCTTCCCGAAAATCGGGGGAATAGAGGCGCCGGTATCTCTCCGATTGTCTCGCGGGTATCTCACTGAATGGGATTTCTAAGCCGCATGCCCTCTATGCAGAAAGCACATCACGATGTCCACTTGGCCTGCTACCGGTAACCCCACGTTGCCGCCAAGAATGGGGTCTTGGCTTCGGTTGTGGGTGCAGCGTAATGCGAAATCAGTGTGTATTTGTAAGCACCAGACCCACAGTTCACTCTTGAAGCACATCAAGAGGTTGCATTGTGAGAAAGAAGAACCTCGTTTGTTTGGGCCGTGTTGAACAATGTACCTGATTGGTTGCGTTATTTAGATCGCAAGATATCTCTTATCGGAGTGGATGATGTCCATCGCCTCAAAAGTTAGGTGTAGAGAGAGCTATATAATAGCCAATCTATTTCCAACTTCAACCTCAACCACTTCTCTCAACCAGAGCTTTCACCCAACAACATCAAATTAAATCAATTGTCAAAATGGCGCAATCACCTCCAAAGATCATTTTCGGCGCTGCTTGGATTGCAGCGATGAGTCCGGAAACCATAAACCAGATGTTCGATATCTTGAAGCAACGCAAAGCTTTAGGAATCGACACCGCAAGTATTTATGTGAGTCCCCTGAAAACAAATACTCAGTCAAATTGGTGGGGGGATCTAACAGATATTCAGACAAAAAGCGAAGCTACAATCGGAAGTATTCCTGCTGCCAAGAATTTCGAAATCCACACAAAGGCTGCAGGATTCGCACCTGGCGCAATGTCGAAAAAGAATATTTTGAACTCAATGGAGAGAAGCTTGAAGGATTTGGGCGTCGAGAGTGTAAGTTGTGAAGTCTATGAAGAAAACACATCAGCAGCTCATTTACGGTCTGACAGGTTGATCTCTATTACCTGCACTCTCCAGATCCCATCACTCCAATCGAGGAGTCACTCTCCGCCATCCAAGAACTCTACACAGCAGGAAAATTCAAACGGGTGCGCAACTCCCCTAATTTTTGCGACGTAACTAACTCTCCCAGTTCGGCATCTCGAATTTCCTCCCCTCAGACGTGCAGAAGATATACGATATCCAGAAAGCTGCAAACTCAGTCCTACCCACCGTCTTCCAAGGAAACTACAACGCCATGTCTCGGCACGTGGAAGAAGATCTCTTCCCCCTGTTGCGCAAACTCGACATGCATTTCTATGCCTACTCCCCCATCGCAGGCGGGTTTCTCGTCAAAGACCCCGCGCAGCTTCGCACACAAAGCGCCGGGGGACGTTTCGAGAACGAATCGCCGGCTGGAAAGTTGTATAATAAGTTGTATGGGAAAGAGTCGCTTTTCAAGGCTTTGGAGACTTGGGGTGAGATTGCGAAGGATGCGGGGTTCAGTAAGGCGGCTTTGGCGTATCGGTGGATTGTGTGGCATAGCGCTTTGAATGTGGAGGAAGGTGATGCGCTGATTGTTGGTGCGAGTAAGGTTGCGCAGCTTGAGGAAACGCTGGATGCGATTGATGCGGGGCCGTTGGATGAGAAGACTGTGGAGCGTGTCACAGGTATCTGGGAGGTTGTGAAGGCGGATGCGCCGAGGGATAATTGGAATGCCTAGGGAGGTGTGAAGCGATGAATGCCACCACAACTAGAAACCCCTGGAGAACAATTGATGAATTGTTATTTTCCAGATAGTGATTTGTCTAATGTTAACTGAGTCTCGGTTAGCAGAAAGGGGGGGGGAAGAAGCTGAAATGACTAAAGACAACTATGATTACTCATAGTATGTGAGGCAATAAAAGAAGTAAAGGCAGTATGTACTCTTCTAGTTGATGCACACGTTTGTATGTAGATGTTGGTTATTTGGTGTTGTTTAGACCAAACAACAGATAATCGGTTAGGCAATGGCGATAGTTGAGGGTGTAAACAAATGTCTGGCGCCAAACTTCTCTTCGGAGCATATGAAATAATAACAAAAGTTGGCTGACAAGGGCGAAAAAGCCTTCTGTGCCTTCTCCTTCCGTGCGAGCTTATTCTGGCAGCAACCAAGCCAGAAAGTTGAACAAACACCCGGCGCGGAAAAACCTGGTTTTGAGACCAGGAAAAAGGGGAGGCCTTCGCAACACCAACGGCCTCGCTACTTATTTCGAAGCGGGCGCCGCCCAGATCGTGGGTGACGTTAAGGTGGAGTTTGGGAGACTGGAGACTTGCCGGCGTTGGTCTGGGGATGGTCGCGGGGTGGGGCTTGTCGAGGGGCCATCGAAGGGGAGTGGAGCATGTAAGAGTAGATAGAAAATGAAGTTGTGAAAAAATGGTATCAAGATATCAGCGAGCTCACAACTCCCCCCATAAAAAGCATCAAGCAAATCATCGGTAAAAATAGAGTGAATCCAACGCCCTCAGAGGCCCTTGGCTACCTAGCCTACTTCTGTTAAAAAAGAAAGTTGGCAAAAGAAATCCTCCAACTGCTGTTATTTAATTATATTCTACTCTAAATATAGAGAAGGGGAGCATCGAGATCGGGGCAAAGCCTACGAACAACTCTCAGTCGGCATTGCTAGACAGTAACTGCGACGTCAGATACATTCGGAACAGTGCAAATGTGGCCGTCGACAGAGGTGTATTACGTACCGTACAGAAATCCTCCGGTGTATAGAATACCAACCAACACTAAGCCGCCAACAACCAACCAACACCGAGAATCACTCAAGTCAGCCCCCAGAATAGCACTGCAGATCGCGCTGTTAGGTAGCGTTCTTCACCCAGTCTTCACTCTTCTCCAGAACTCTTGGCGAACATTCATTTGTCTGTCATACAGTATGTAGTTCATCTCCACGAGAGATTTCTCGAAGACAAATATTAGATCTCGGCCGCCAACATCCTTCTAAAATCTATTCCTATGGTAATGAAGGTCTCCAGCCCTGCTGCCATTGGTCTTACTGTTGTTCCGACCACCTCTGGTCGTTTGAGTCTGAGAGATGTTCCATGGGAGCCGAGGCTCGGTATATGGCCCCCACCGCCCAATATTACCAGTTGCCACAGGGACAACCCAATAGACCTTATAATTCCATTTAGCAAAATTTTCCCAACAAACAGGGCTGATAGCTTAGCGGTAGAGTGCAAACTCGAAGTTGATATTAAGGGGTTCCTTTGCGGTAGTTAGTACTGAAACTGTGAAATATCGGTGATACTTGAGGGGTTTCACCCTCTGCAGTACTTGAGTACGAGGTCCAAGGTTCGAGTCCTTGTCAATCCAACTTTTTTTTTTTGATTTTTTTTTTTGGCGCTTTTTACCCACCTTACTTAGGGGGATTGGCGACAGGAAAACTTTTGATAGCTATCACTTTTTTTTTCGCCACTTGGAGCACTTCATCCATCAATTTATCGAAACAAATTAACTCGTATTCCATGGGAAAATTTGAATTTAAAACACAAGAGAACGCCAAAGAAAACAAAATGCGCCATACTTGTAAAGGTATTAAAACATGAAGAACCACAAATATTAAAAAACGTACATCACATCCTACCAGTCAGTAACTTCCCAAGCGAAACCTGATTCCAATTACCAGCACCACTGGTATCCTCTTTCCTCTCCTCTTTCCTCTCTTTCCTCTCCTGAGATTTCCACTCAAAATATGTCTTCATCTTGTATGCCGAGTTCGCCAACGCTATTTCAGAGTCGCACGAAGGGTATTCTCCAGCTACATAAGCATAGTGGTGTTTTTCGATGTCGGTAATTCTGTGTTATGTCAGTATTCAAACTTGAAGATTGAGGGAAGAGAAAGGTAACAGTACAATCCCCGAGTTGCTTTATTCATTTTGACCAACAGCCAGCCAAAAGCTGCTGGTACTGCAGGAATTGGCTTCCCAAGAGCCTTTTGATGGGATTCTTCCAATTGGGTCATGGTTGAAAACTCGGAAGCTAGGGTGAGGATTTTATGCTTGTATTTTTCGTGGTTCTACGATCGATTAGCGTTCGCTCTTTGGTTCGGTGTGGTGTCGAGATTCTTGCCTTGAAAACACCTGCCGCGACGTTGCCAATATCTTCAGAAGCCTTGAATTGACGTAAGCAAATGGAGTTTTGGAGAAGAACCTGAGAAAACTCACAATGAGCGCAGTGCTAGTATCAGGCTTCAATCCACTCTTCATGACCGCAACAGAAATCGATCCAATAAAACCTTCGAAATTCTCCATGAAGAACGATGGTCTCAGAATGCTAGATATTTCTGTCATTCTTAGGTTCGAACTTCAAGAATTCTATCAAACTTACGTCCAAGGCAATCCCAATAGTCCTAACTTCATGCAATGCATCTCTATATTTGCCTTTGCCCTCCCGGAAAGCTTCAACTCATCTTCGTATTTAGGTCCTGCCCGCATGGCACTCGAATAAAGGAATGACTTGACTCCAAACTCAAGAGCAAGATCTGCTATCAACTGCCAATTGATCAGGATGTGGTTTCTCGGGAGGTGCATCAATATCATACCTTCCCTTGCCTTTCTTCTCCATCTGCCTCGACACCAAGTCCCGGGAAAGCGAGGACTGCGAATACACCCCAGATTCCCCCTCTCTCCTCTGCATCCTTGAATATCTTCCGAATACTCGCTTCATCATCGAGATTACCTTCTACAAGAGTGAGATTTTCTTCCCTCTCGGTCTCTCGAAGGCTTTTTGCTGAAGGAGAAGATGCGGTCCGAGTAAGTGCATAAATGTGGTAGTTCTGCTCAGCCGAAGAACTGGAATGAAGGAGAGCACGTATGAGTGCCCTCCCTTGCTTTCCCGTGGCACCAGTTACCAAAATGTTGCGTTTGCTCATGACCACGATTGAAGAGAAAAAGATATAAGAATTGAAGAGAGCCAAAAAGGGGTACAATAATGAGAACCAATATCCACAATTGAAGGTGCTTTGCTTTGAGGTCATCTGAGGTCACGTGTTGGCCTTTGTGCTAAAGCCGGGAGGCTAAAGAACCGACGGTCACACCAACAGATGATCTCACATCACTTCGGCTTTCCAACCATGATCGACTCGTTCAAATCTCACCCAACATACTCAGCTCAGCAAGCTCGGCGAAGTTCCTCCCAACTCCAAGGCGACGGATGGGCGATGTTCCGATGTTCCTCTTATAGAGGGCCTCCTAGAGGTTGTCATGGTCTTACCTCTAACATGACACGTATGGTATGTCCGCATCTGACCATGCAATGGCCATTCCAACCTCATATTTCCATTGCAAAGCCACCCACAGTACAGACTTGCTCTCCAGAGCCGTCGGCCAGTGTTGAGATAGTCCTCGTTTTTTGATCCGGTTGGACAGGTCTTGAGGGGTTGGAACATCGTCATCGCCCAGGCACAATACTTCAACAAC
This sequence comes from Cudoniella acicularis, assembly GCA_013054445.1. Classification (NCBI taxonomy): domain Eukaryota; kingdom Fungi; phylum Ascomycota; class Leotiomycetes; order Helotiales; family Helotiaceae; genus Cudoniella; species Cudoniella acicularis. The sequence goes on along the minus strand of JAAMPI010001468.1, from coordinate 1,866 downwards.
AATTGCCCACTTATCCGGGAACAAAAACAACAACAAAAGCGTTTGAGAAGATGTTTATCGCAACGTTCTTGATAGACGCAAAGTTCAGAATCTGAGATGAAGTCTGAATAGACATGACGCTACGAAGTTTAGCCGGCCAGTGTACTGCGCCCCTTTCCTGTGGGGAATCTTCTGCACCTCCAGGTCCCCGATGACATCGCCGAAAACACACCCTCTTGCATTCCTCTCAGCCCTAACCATCTCAGCCTTCCTCTGAGTCTTCCCCCCTACAAGTACATGCGTACCAAGGGGCGTAGTAAGCTCACTCTAAATGCAACCCTTGCAGGGCTGAAGCTCGGTCTGTCCAGTTTTGGGCTGATTCCACAACGTTAAAATCGCCGCAAGTCGTGGCAGGATCTAAAATTTCACACCTCCCGAATTCGTGCAGCGTTTATGATAAACAAGCCTTGCTTGAGAGGTCTAAACAAAACTGTTGCGCGCTTGGCCTTGTATGAATGAACTTCGCTGAGTGGCTAGTATCCTAAGTATCGTTCGATTTCAGTCTTTGCAATGTACATGTTCATCCTCGGTGACATTTTTTGGCCTCCAAATTATGTAGGGGAAACTGTGTAGGCCTCGGTGAGTGTGACTTGTTTTCCCTGAATAGCTTCATGGGTGTACTGCGCTCTGTCAGGCTGGAATCAGGGAGGAGCCAGTTCGTGCATTCAGAGATTGTTTGGGCTTTCTTTCCATTATTTTGAGATGTATAAGTACAAATGAAAATACTTCTTAACTTTTCTTGATCATCACAACATCAACCTTTTCCTGGAGACTTTCTCTATACCCCGCATCTCTTCTCTACATTCTCCAGTTCTCATCGTTCACCATGTTTCCCCTCAACCTTAAAAACACCGCCCTAGCAGCAGCCACCCTCCTCCTCCTCACTAGCAAAGCATCCGCTGGCGCCAACGAAACCAATATCCTCGCCAACTGCGTCTCCCCCACCAACTCCGCCAACCTCTCCTCCTACGTAGCCTACCACACAAACTCCTGGGACAAAACCCCTTTTCCTACGCCAAAGTAGCTTCCGCACCTCAGGCCTCGCCGCAGTCTAGGAAGGCGGCTCCGCCATCTCCGTCATCTTCCCCGGCGGCGACGTCTTCTCGGCTGACATCCCCACCCTAATCACCATCCAAGGCACATACGTCGGCTCCGCAAAAAACAACTACGGAACCTTCAACTGCTTCTGGGAAAACGGCACTGCGTTTACGGCCCCTGATGGCGCCCTCTGCAACAGTGTTTACGTCTGCTCTCATGCCCCGGTTCCAAGCGCTCAAATCGACGTCCAGTTAACATTTGGCGTCAACCAAGTTGTCATTCCAGGTGATATAAATGTAACTGCCATGTTCGCCACGATCAACGACCGCAAGGAAGCAACAGCTTGCAACCAGAACCCAATCGCGATCCCAGGCACCGACGAAGAATGCACCATAGCATACTCCTGCTACGGCGCGACCACCTGGCTCGAAACAAACGGCACGGCCTCTACACTAATCAGCCCTGTGTCCTCCGCCGTAAAGCAAATCCTCTACCACGACGTCAAGACCTGCGAGTACATTTCCGACCGAACACACCAATGCACAAGCTACAGCATAGCAAAAGAACCATTAAGTTATATATTGGAGACGGGGAGGATCAATGTCACGAATGTGAGTCCGGCAGGAAGTAGTGTGCCCAATTCGTATGCGGGCTGGTTGACGTATGAAGTCAGTTGTGCTAGTACGAATAAGAACTGTGCGGGGTGTAAGGCGGCGAGTGCGATTTTGGGGAGGGGGGGAGGGGGGCTGAGACGTTGAATCCGGAGGTTGCCGGGGCGTTTGGGATTGC
>JAAMPI010001467.1:0-2500 GCA_013054445.1 Cudoniella acicularis | reverse complement strand
GCACTAGGGGGTATAGATTAGCGTGTAGGGGCCTAGACAGCCGCTGTAAAGAGAGACTTAGGCGGGTGAAAATGACTATGTCCCTTAAACGCACTAGAGAACCAACTTTTTTTTTAGTAGGGGGAGGGGGGGGGGTCCCTTAAAGCACACACAAATTAATTTATCGGGGGGTCAAATTCCGCGAGGAGCCATTGTATACGAAGCATAGACCCAAAAAGGGTCGGTGGGTATATAAGAGGACGGAGTCGATAGCCGTGCATATAGGGGTTGACCTTGAGAGTTCTTATAGGGAAGTTAAGCAGGCTGTGGAGGGATTTTTATAGGGTGATAATATTCGGAGAGGCGTTGAAACCAAGGTTGCATATAGGGCCTAGCCTACTACTACTAGCCAGGAATAGTGAATATAGAGGGGTTGGATATGTTAAATCTAGGGCCTGGGGCTATAAGTCGTATGCTATAGAGGGAGTAGCTATTAGTGGGATTAGGGGTCTTGTTGGGTGTTGGGGGGCTAGGGGTCTAGGTAGGAGGGTCCGGCGGGACTAACTGCCTAGGCTCTAAGGGGTGAGCCACCCCTCCTCGGAAGAGGGAAGGGCTAGCTAGGGCTACGGCTCAGAGGATAGGGGGTTCAACACAGGGTAGGTGCGGCGTGGAGGTGCCACCTTGGTTATTTTTTCTCTTTTTTCCGCTGCTCTCTTTATATTTTACCTCCTTGGTTATTTAGCTACAGGGTAGGTGCCGTGTGCGGTCTCACGAGGGGGTTACCCTGTAACAGGGTAGGTTGGATGTGGAGAACCGTCACACAGAGGTTACCCTGTAACAGGGTAAGTTGGATGTGGAGAACCGTCACACAGAGGTTACCCTGTAACAGGGTAAGTTGGATGTGAAGGCCTATCACACAGAGGTTACCCTGTTACAGGGTAGGTGAGATGTGCACAGGGTAAGTTACATGTGAGGGTAAAAGGGTAGCCAAGTCCGATATCACGGGGCGCTTACCCTGTGGCGAGTGTACCGGGTAAGGGGGATGTGACAACTCTCACATGGCGGTTACCCTGTTACCGGGTAAGTGAGATGTGACACAGGGTAAGAGGGCTGTGGGAGCCTATCACGAGGAGGTTACCCTGTAACGGGGTAGGTGAGATGTGGGGGGGTCACGCGAAGGTTACCCTGTAGCTCTGGGGGAACAGGGTAGGCGAGATGTGTACAGGGTAAGTTACATGTGAGGGTGGTCACGCGGTGGTTACCCTGTAGCTCTGGGGGAACAGGGTAGGCGAGGCGTGATGAGGGCCTTGGGTGTTCCGGTTAGAGGGGAGGGGGGCCGGGTAGGCCAGGCGTGATAGAGTCTTGGGTGCTCTAGGGCAGCGCGGCGGTAGGGGGTGGCGGGCCTCGATGAGTGGTTCTAGTGGATGTCTTTAGCGTATAGAAGCCTATAGGTAGCCAGAGGGCAGGGTGTCATCCACAGGCCGGTTACCCTGTACGGAACTAAAGAGAAAATGTCCCCAGTCATATCACGTACAAGCTGCCCATGGCGGCTATAGGGCATAGCTTTAGTGGGCTAGCACCCTAACGCAACGGCTACCGTGGACATCGGCAGTGGGTGGAAGCCTGTAAGAAGCCTGAAGACGTGGCCTAGAGCTTATCACGCGGGACTTACCCCGTAGTTACTCTAGGGCATACCTTTAGGGGACGAGGAGCCTAGAGGAGGGGCTACAGTGGATGGCCACAGCGGGCACCAGCCTGGAGCTAGAGCCTAGGGGCCCCCGCCACACGCTGAGCCCCCGGAAGCAGAGCCGGGTCGGCCGGGCGTGATAGGGCCCTTCATGCCGGGGCAGCTTAGGGAGGGGTGGCCGCCCCAGGGCGTCGCCACAGCGTGTGGGTGCCTGGAAACAGCCTGGGGGCGAAGCCTGTAGCGGTCCCCGTGCCCTGTCACCGCCCAAGGCACTTCTCACCTCGAGCCTACCCTGTGTCGTGGGAGACCCTCTCGCGGGCGTCTCGGGGGACCCAGGGAGGGCTTCAGGGCACCTCCCCAGGCTGCCAGGGCCTATCGCAAACCCCGGTAGATGCCCGAGAAGCCTGTAGGCGCCGGGAGAGGGGAGCTCCGAGGGGGGAGCGCCTCGACCAAGCCGGTACCCCCTGCGTCTCGTGGTAGGATTCTCCAGGCTTCCACCCCCTGATATGAGGCCCTATAGGCATCTTATACCCGCTGAAACCCCCTGCCCACCTCCCTTCCCTCCCCCGAAACAGCCGGCGGAGGTGGAATCCGCGCGCTACAGGGTAGGTGCGGCGTGCACAGGGTAGGTGCGGCGTGCGCACAGGGTAGGTGAGATGTGCACAGGGTAAGTGAGATGTCCGACAAATAAAAGTTCGACCCCCCCCCCCGTAGGGGGGGGGTCGGACCTAGGTTTTGCAATTCCGAGATGTTTATAAAAGTCAAGGAAGGGGATATATCGTTTAGGGCCTCTTTGAGGTCAGGAATTCAATGGTGCAACCCGTTTAGCGCTAC
>JAAMPI010001466.1:0-14162 GCA_013054445.1 Cudoniella acicularis | reverse complement strand
GTACTTTACCCCTTTCCCTCTCCTTTCCAGGCTACATGGCCCTGAAGTGTGGCGAGCTTCCTCGCGGCAGATAACAAGGGAAAGCGCGTGGGAAAAAATGTCGCTTCTCAGCGCTTCTTATCATCTCCGAGAGCCTTTGCTGAGCAGGGTACTGAAGTGTATGTATGCATCCTCCCACCGATTCCATCTCACCGTCGGGAATATGCCATTCCATGTGTTCTTGGGCGGGATAGTCTGTCGTTCGGACCGTGCCGCTAAGTTTTCGGGTGTCGGCACCGGCCCGCATGTCAAATTCGACGTCAAGTATCGGCTCGGACGTCAATGGAAGGAGAGAAGGAGGAGTGGTTATCTGCGAAATGTTAGCGAAGATGTCTTTGTTGAAAGATGATTCGACGAAAAGGGACTCAGGTTCTTGAGAGGTGATATCTACATACCAGAGAACCTAACCGTGCACCGTAGCAGCTGCAGAAGCGCGGTCCGGCTTGAATCCATCTTTTCGAAGTGCGAATGCTGCTCAATTGCTATCTAGTAAACAGTGCCTCCCGTGAATACGATGAGAGAAAGACGACATGATGATAGTGACCAATCGGAGCTGCCACCCCAGTGGATATCGCGAGGGTCCCAAAGTAAAATGCGAGAAGGGGCTGTTTCTCAGTCACGAAAAAGAGCTTCCTTTGATCATTGCTTATGCTACCCTCAGTGCTCGTGCTGGCAGAGATCTCAAGTGTTTCGTGGGAAGGAGGGATGCTGAAGCAGCTGTCGCAGAATTAGCAGCAACGTTGCTTTTGTGGTGAAGTGAATGCGCATAGAGGAAAGCCCCAGGGATAAAACTTAGAAGTATCGCTTTGTGGATGTTCTGTACCGTATTTTCTAATTGCCTTTGACTGTGGAGTATTCGCCATGGTCAAAGCCTCTGGGTTCTCCGTGTTTGGTGACGGCACACTGCGGAGGTCGTCATTGCGCTCGCAGAGTGTCACTGTCTGTTAAGCTTGCTTCAAGTGATACGGATGATTTTTGGCAGTAAACGAGAGATATTAAGGAATTTTAAACCTACAGCATCCGTATTATGAGCCTCCAAGTCACTCTAATTGCCGTCCATAGCAAGACTTGGGTTCAGAGTGCTCGTGGGCCTTGGAGCAGTCATCACGCGCTCACAACACAACAAACCACCACCCAATATCAACCCAGAGGAACAAGAACGATCCACAGCTTCTTTCTTAAGTCTTTCCATCTCCTAAGATATCGAGTAAATTGGAGCTTCGGCCCCCAAATACCCATTATGACTGAAGTTCCGCAACCCTCATCTGCGTTCCTCGCTTAAATTTTATCCCACCCCCTTTCGTCTGAACAACACCAAAACACTCGCCACACGCAGACTCGCCCTAAACATCCAACGCGCTTGTAAATAAAGCCGCAACCACAGATTTTCTGCGCAATCCATTGGTCAGTTTCCCGAGCAACTGGCAGTGCAATCACTGCACCCATCAAGGCAGCCCATTGGCCAATTCCTCGTCGACCACCGCAATCACTGCTCCCATCCACGCCATCCACTGGTCAATTTTTGGTCAACGAGCAGCTCAACCATTGCTCAAACCAAAAAAAATCCATTGGCCAGTTCCCACGTGCCGCACTAGCAACGCAATCACTGATTGCGTCCCCGGATGTGCATATAAGCCTCCTCCCTCTCTATCCTCCGTCCTCTTTTTTTCTTCCATCACCATTCTCTTCTAACAACAACAACCACAAAAACTTCCTTCTTTTCAGACCCTTCTTCCACAAAATACACTCATCAAAACACCTTTCGTATCCTCCTCGTCGCCATCTTCTTCATCTCGCTCACAACAAAGCGGCGCATCTGCGCTGCAACAACTGGCAAGCCCTCCTTCCTCTTCCCTCAACCATGACCACTGCTAACCTCCTCACACTAACTTCTCTCTACTATCTTAAGCAATCAGATCCACACCCAACAGGAAGTCTAGAGTGTTTATTCTAAAACTCAGGTGGGTTGCTAATAGCTTATATGTAGACCAAAACATCTATTATATAAGAGGTTAAAGCCCGCGCCTCCTCTTTCTACTAACGGCCTCTTGTTTCTACTCGCTATTATTATCTTAGCCGGTATATTTAGAGACTATAACACTATCGAATATATCCTTGCTGCTAGACCGCCGCCGAGCAGAAACTACCGGATCATGGATTAGGCGGACGGTGTGAAGGACGATCTAGTCTCTCTAGAGATATGTATAGATAGACCGACCGAGAAAACCAAAAACGAGATCTCGCGGGGCAACTAGTGTTTAGACTAGGCAAAAAGGGCCAGTTTTCTAGGAAGGGTAGGGCTCTATGCCCCCCGCCGCGAAGCACTTATTAAGGTAGACGGTAAGGGATCTTTACTCCGAACAAGTTTAGGGTATAATAGGCTAATTAGCAATAGACGGCGGGCATTCACCATAGCAGGTCATGAAGTTTGCCGCGCACAGAAACTCAAAGACACTTGTCGGCTACTACTTAGACGACATGAGTAATATAGACGGTATAGTAGTCTTCCTCGGCCTAGAGTCACGACGGGATCTCATAAGAGACTTCCGCTCTACGGTTCTTTATTAGGAATCAGACTTATAGGACTACCTCAGAGACATTCATAGCACTCACAAGCCAGATACGGGGAAGAAGCGCTAATGTCAGCGTGAACAGAGCGAGGATAAAGGAGTCGAAACGTCGGGGGCCGCTAGAAGAAAACGGCCCCGGCTCTAAGGAAAGCTAGAAGATAAGGACTCTAAAACACCCGGTAGTCGGAAATCAGCCCCCAAGGGTCGCTCTAAAGATCGCCTTGGCTATACGTTTATAGATGTCTCGGTAATAGATTTTGATCTAAGCCTAGCGGACGTTATAGAGATAGCAGAAGTGTCTAGCGGTTCCTTATTATGTCGTAGTACCCTAGATAACAGCGTCTGGGACAAGCATGATGACTGTTATAGCACTGATACTTCGCTCTTATCTCTGTTAGATAGTATTCTCGAAGCGGCTCCTTAGGCTAGAGAGGATTGCTACTTTCCCTGGACACCTCTATCGGAAGTTACTATTATTGACTACGTTGATAATACTAAACTTTAGAACTTCGATACGATCGCTAGTGCGATCTCTCCTGTTTAGTCTCCTTAGTAAGACTGGATTCTGTCTAGCCCCGACACTCCTCTATTATATCCGTCTAGCGTTCCGATAGAGTTAGTTAATCCGGAGCTTCATGATCCTCTTCTTTCTTCTATATCAAGTCTACTCGCAACTACCGACTCGGTTAAGGATGCTCACTAAAGTATACCCTCAGCTAGACCAAGGCACATAGAAAGCAAGGTCACACAACCGCTTGGTGGCAGCTAAGAAGTAAGAGGCCAGCTGGTTGCAATTGACGCCGAGAGCGGAATATAGGAGGCGGAAGCGCTGGTTGCCAAGTGGAAGCAAGGTAGAATGATTTGGTTCCTTGTGAAGTGGAAAGGCTTTGCGCACGGGGACAATACGTGGGAGAAACGGAAGGACATAAGCCCGGATCTGGTCGAAGAGTCTGAGGCGACCTATCAAGGGAACTATTTAGGCGTGCGACTAGTCGAGAAACCTGTACGGAACGGAAGGGTTGAATACGTTGTTGAGTGGAAGGATCGTCCGGAGAGCGAGCATTCTTGGGAGAAAGAGGACACCATGAGCCGTGAACGAATTATAGAGTTTGAGGTGAGCTAAAGGAAAGGACCATCATATTGTATTAAGTCAGTAGTAAGTTTGTTAGCGGGTGAGCAAAGATATTCCAGTATAATAAGTTCTTTTTTAATATAGACCTCCTACTGTTCGGGTTTAATATTACTGGAAGAAGTATTATTTAAGTAATTTTCAAATATTTGTAACTTAAGGCTTTTTATAGCTTGCCGGTGCTACATTATTGCCCAAGCGTATCGTTGCATAAAATTCCGACGCCCAATATTGACAGCATCTCCATGACCGGTCCGTAAGGGAGATTGGCTCTGCAAGAAGGTTCTAGAGGGACAAGTTCCATTGGCAGCGTTCCAAGTTCCACCTCATAGCCTTGACTGTCTTCCTCACCTCGGGGGCCATCCACGACGTACGTCAACTCGATCCAAGATCCCAGAGTCTTTTGAACTCGCTATCACGAGCCAGCAGAGCCCGAGGACTATCCCATTCCAGAAGACGACCACCGCCCATGACGGCAATACGATCAAAGTCCGCAACAGCCCCGAGACGATGGACAATGGCAATGACGGTGCAGCCGGCGAACTGTTCGCGAATGACCTGCCTGATTAGCCTTTCCGACCTCTCATCGATATTGCTACTCGCCTCGTCGAGAAGGATGATCTTCTTATCCGCTAGCATTGCTCTGGCAAGACACAGTAGCTGGCGCTGTCCCTGCGACAGCCGATCCGCGTCTAGTGGGCTATTTAGACCACCCATCCTCTCCACGACATCCCCTATCTTCAGTTGACGCAGCACCGAGAGGATTTTCTCGTCGCTCTGCAGCCCATGCGGAACCAGGTTCCCGCGGATGTTCGTATTCTTCAGGAAGAACGGATGTTGTGGGACGACGGCCACGGCGGCACGGACAGCCTGCCGTGGGAATGTAGTGATGTCGAGCCCGTCGAACTTGATGCGCGAGTCGGGGCTGATTTCCAGCAGTCGGAGGAGGGATGCCATAAGAGAGCTCTTGCCGCTCCCACTCCGGCCACATATTCCCACCTTGGAGCCGGGGAGTATATCAAGACTCACGTCACGTAGTACCGGTTCCCCGCCCGGCGTGTAAGAAGCCACTAAATTCTCAATGGTAACATGGCCACGAGATGACCAGCCTTTAGGAACTGGAGATACCTCAGAGGACAGGTTCTCGTTTTCAGTCTCCGCACAGAACGTCTTGACGCGTGCGACCGCACCTAAGGACGTCTCCAGTTGGGTCCAGTTCTGGATGACGTACGCCAGGGACTGACTGAATGACATGACGTTGACGAGGGCCAAAGCCACGAACTGCGGAGAGAACTGTGATCGCAGCTTCACGACCAAGACCATGATAATCGTTACCAAGACGGCGACCATCAGATCGAGGACAACTCCCAGTCACCGTTGAATGCAGAAAAGCAGGTAATACGGACGTTGAGACGCATCGAGAAGCTCGAGATACTTTTCTTTGAATCGCGCTTCCCAAGCAAACGCCCTCACGCTGGGTAACCCCTGGAGAAGGTCGAGGAACTGGGTAAAGAGAGGCGATTTGGCTTCGAGATCAAGGAGTCGGATCTGACGAGACGTCTTGAGATAGAACTTTTGCAGAACTGCCGGTTGGTGTCAGTGCCATGATTGCCCGGTGAGAACGAGGAATGTGTTAACTCACGCCAGCAGAAAAAAATGACCGGAGGTACGGTCGCCGCGAAGTAGCCAGAAAAGACACACATCAGTATTGTGCCCATGAGCAGCACGGCGAAATTGACAGCGAAATCAGCCAAGGCAAAGGGTAACTCTGTGTCGATTACCGACATATCTTGACTGAACCGATTCGTCGTAACGCCAACATCTGTCCTAGAGAAGAAAGCCAGAGGGGCATCAATGACAGATTGTAATAGCCGAGCGTGGAGAACCTCTGAACTTAATGGCACCATAGTGATGAGGAAGAAGTACGCGGCCCCTGTAATCCCGAGAACGGCAAGACCGGAAAGCATTCCGTAAAGTCCAAGGTAGAAGTCGTTGGTCGTTTGCCCGGCATTGGCGTGGCCTGTCCAGAAGCTGAGCAGTAGCTCTGTCATTTTATAACCTCCTGCATAGAGGATGACGAGAGCAGCAAACAGAAGTGTGTACCAGAGGGGAACAGAACCGAAATAGTATCTATATGTAGCAAGCTCACCAAGGACTCGACTGGGCGATTCAGCCTCCCTGTCGGGCGCTCGGAGCTGGGGCGCTGTCGCATGGTTGTTTATTGATGGTTCAGCTTTATCCTGTGCGTTGACAGAGCCGTTCTGTTCGACGACCAGCCCCTGGAGGTAATTCGTATCGGATTGAAGTTGTTTAAAAGATCCTTGGTGCAAGATGTGGCCATTTTCATCCAGGGCGATGACATAGTCAGCGTTAACAAGTCTATGGACTGGTGAACGTGTCAGTAAACCTATGCAAACTATCCATGACTGAAAAGGCAGACTTACTGGTGTTCGTGATGCAGACCACAGTTGTGCCCATCTCTCGGAATAGTCCCCTTTTCGCAAAAAGATTTTGAAAGATGTGCTCTTCGGTCGCTGCATCCTGCCCCGCGAACACGTCGTCCAAGAATACGACCTTTTCCCTTGAGTAGACGGCCCGGGCAAGGGCGAGTCGTTGTTTTTGACCGCCGCTCAACGAAACGCCCGCACTGCCGGCTCTCGTCACATCACTGTTGGGGAGCTCGCTGATGTCTTGCTCCAGCCCGCACGCGTGAACAACTTTACTATACCAGTCTCTGTCATAGCTCGAAATACCCAAGATATTCTGGCGTATTGTCAAATTCTGGATCCAGGGTTCTTGGCCAACAAACGCAATATTACGAATGCCGACGTAGATAGATCCCTTGAATGGTTGTATTTCTCCAAGCATTGCTTTCATCAGTGTGCTCTTGCCCGAGCCCACATTCCCAATGATGAAGGTGAAATAAGATTTGCGGATGGTAATGGTGATGTTGCTCAGGATGGATGGCTCTCCACGAGTCCAGCCAAAGCTAGCGTCTGATATGACCACCAGCGGGGCTCCAGGAGGTAGAATCGGTTCTCTTTCAAGGTCACGTAGCTCAACTGGGGTACTGTTTGTTGCGAGTCTGGGGCTTCTGTCAGGTGGAGCGTCTTCGTTTGGATTACTCTTGTTCAAAGGCAGTCGGTGATCTTTGCAGCTTTCTGACAGCAAGAAGTTTTGTATGCGACCAAAACACGCCAGGGCGGCGCTGACGTACGGGATCGTGCGAATGACGATAACCAGGGGATCCGACAAAAGATATATCAAAGAGAGCGAGGTGTACGCAGACGCTGTGTCTAAAGGCTGACCAGTGCTCTGCGAAGTGATGACGAAGGTTGCAAAGGTAGCCAAGGGGGCAATAGTCCGTATGTTGCTTCCTGCTCACTGTCAGTGACAACATTGTTTCATTGGAGGTCAACGGACTCTACCAATGAAAAGCTGCAAACAAAATAACCTGCGATATCGCTTCGACAACTTCAGCTCCCTCACACGGAGGTCTTGGACCATTTTGGTTACTATATCTAACAAACCAAGCATTTTGACTTCCTGTGATGAAACCAGTCAGTGGAACAGGTCACGAAGAATAGTATCATTGACCCCGACCTTCATCGACCCGAGCACAGATGCTGTCACATCAACCCGTGTTTGGATGCCGCGGACCCATATCTTTTGAGCGTTTCCAATGTATTTGGCAAGCCGCATAATGGCAGTAGTGGCGACTAATGATATGTTACTTAGTTGATCGTTCAAGCTTTAGAATGGGATAATCATGTCCTGACCTATTACTACAATGACGGGGGCTAAGGCGGCCATGCCGAGCTGCCTGTACAGGAGATATATAGCGACTCCGCATTCTATAGGCGAGGCCCAAAGTTCGTGCAAGGTGGCGGCGTCTGACAGATATTCTCCGTATCGGTGGACATGAGCGTCACCGCGACTATAACACAGTCAGAGAGGGCATTGCAAGGCCTGCGACGAGTTCTTACTTGATTCATCAAGGGCAGTAACGCTGAGATCCAGTGTCTTGCAGTAAATCAAACTGCAAAGACTGCCCCTAACCGAAGTAACAAATCTGGCACACAATGAGCCTTTTAAATTCACTTTTTCGACAGGCACAACTTACCGGTATGTCATCTGGTAATAGAATCCATTGGAGATCTGGTGGTCGTCAATGGGACTATACACAGACTAAAATCAAACAAAGGAACTTGCCGCTTGCCCAAGGAAAACCAAAAGCCATGCTCCAGTCAGCCCCCAGCCAGTTGCGTCCGGTTGAGATAGATCCTCAGCAAACAAGGTGGTCGTGTTGATGAGAAACGGTAGTGTATACTTAAAAGCTGCCAAACAGAGCCGGGGCAGCACGCCGGATAAAAAGACGTATTTGGTGGCCCACAATGTAGAAAAGGCGAGGGCATTCTTTTTGGATTGATTTGCTAGACGTACCATGAGCATACAACATGAAACACCGGGCAAAAAGTCCTGCATACCTGATCCCCAGGACTTCTGTGCTTGAGGGAGCAATTTTGTCGCCACCATGCTATCATGAATCGGATACCTGAGAGTATGTCAGTGATTGATCAGAAACTGAGAAAGCCACGGCCACAATACAGGTCCTGATCAGTCAGGAAGCGACCAAACCCAGTTTTCAACAAAGGATTGAGCCACCAAAAGACACTGCGACTCAGAATGCCACTGGTCACTTCAGGAGAGAGATGTTGATACTGAGAAAGAAGGATAGATCTTTTCTCCCATGCTTCAATAGCCAAGACGAGAAATTTGATCGGAATTGTTGAAGTAAATAGCCTTCCAATTACGCCTGCGCCTCCGAGAAGCCATAACGTCCTGGCGATCACACAATCGAAGAGCAAGGAAAGAAACAAATAAACGGTAATGAGGGTTGATGGTCGCACCGAACGCGTGTGCTCGGCATGCGACATGAACAGCAACAAAAGTCCGTTGACGAACACGAGCACAGCAGCCACAGTCTGCAACTGCAGGATATGCTCCGGTCCTAGCGTCCAGTAAAGCAAGACTGCGAGTTGCAAGACTGTGTAGACACCGATCAGTCCCTAGAGGCCAAAGAATGATGATTATTAGTACAATTGATTGGGGGAGAATATTCTAAAGGATCGGTACATACCAGTTTGAGGATGGACCGCGAGCTTTTGGCGACTTTGCGAGGCTGCTTCATTAGCCAGAACAGTCGCTGGGGCGCCAGAATGAAGAACAGCGCTGAAGGGAGGATTGACAGGATTGCATCCTCGAAGGCGAGAGTGAAGTCAAACCTGCCCGCGGCCTCAGGACCAAAGCTGGCCTCTGACAGCATTTCTGACGACCTGTTTGCATCCATGTCGTTTTTGATTTTAGGTCACAACCACATGTGCAGTCCTGTGAGGCAAGACGTAAGATTTGTGCGATCGTTCTGTGGAGTAGTATTGTGTGTATTTGAGTATGAATTCTTGTGGCAGAGAGGAGTTGAATAAGTGCTTAGCAGATCGGTATGTGCTCGTATACATTGAAGTTGAATTCGCGAAGTTCGATAAGTGGGAGGAGGCTCAGTCGCTGTTTCGTGCGGCTCTCGCTGACAGGGATCCAAAATCGGCTCTGTGCGGCATCCCTTATAAGGGTGGGATAGGGAGCCAGAATCGATTCCCTGCTCAACGTCATCACTATCTTGATAGGTTGAAAGAGTTGGCTGTGTTCAGGGCAGCAGGCATTAGCAAAATCTGAACATAGACGATAGAGAAACTATAACCGATTCTGAAGCAGCTAACTCATTGGCAGGCTCAGCGCCCAGGGCGCTGCTCAGGTCCAAAGACAGAAAGGGAAAATGCTCATGTCGAGATTCCGATGTCGAATACCCTGTTTCTTCTGAGGTTAGGCAGGCGACTTTGTCCATAGAAAGAGAGAAGTTGCAGGCCTTTTAGAGGGGTGAGATGAGATGCGATGTGCAGAGCTTCACAGCTTCCGAGCAATAAGTAAGGAACAAGGTAGATCAGTTTGCTCATCGGTAGGTTTAGATATTACGATGCTGAGACCTTGAACCTCTTCTTCCATGAAACAGATTAAGATGAATCTTTATGGTTAGACAAAGGGAGAGAGGGTTTGGCTGGGCTGAATTGAGCTGAGCAGTGGGTGTGAGAAAGACGGCTTGTTGGGTTGTTCGTAGATGTCGTTGGCTGTAGCGACGGACGGCTGTAGAGGGAAGGAAGCAGCAGGAAGAAGAGGATTGTTGCCAAGGTAATATCTTACCCACCCCCTTTATTCAATGATAAGTATCTATCTAACAACAACAACCCGTGGCTCACAGCCATCAAACCACGTGGTAGTCTTCCAATCCTTACCCTCTCTAATCTCAAAATACCCCACACGTTGAAAATCAGCTTCCCCGCTGTCTCTCAACAATATCCCAAAAGAGTCCTGCACTCTCAAGCACCAGACTGCCATATCGACACTCTCATCCACATCCAGATACGCTTTCCCAAGTGGTTCCTCTTTCTCGCAAATATCGAACAAGTTGTCACTCCCCGCAACACATTTAGCCTGCTTCATTTGTCCCTTAATTTCAAGTAAGCCATCTGTTACGCATCCGGTCGGCAATTCGTTTGACTCTAACGTAGTCTCGCATCTCAAAATCTTCGCAAACTTAGGAACCTTCTCCGGCCAATCAGCCCAACTCCCACCAAAAGCCACAGGCCCATCGATAGCTGCCCAAGACCACGAAGGCGCTCGATACTCTTTAGGACGAGCTCGGCCACGTTGTAGAGTCTTAGAGGAGGGGTCAACCATCCACAAAAGTTCCATAACAAGGCTGCTTTTCCACATTCCCGCCAAGTACATATCATTCTCCCCCTTCAAGTCTCGGAATCGAGAAGCAATTCCAGCGATGGCATTTAGCTTGTCATTCGAAAAACTAAGTTGGCGATGACTGTAATCGGTCACGACATCAAGCCAGGTATATGTAAGGTCCATGAAACTTGGAGGAGAAATCTTAGAAGAATTGGTGTTTTCCGGATCGCTGAAGAATGCAACGTCCAGCCTCTCTGAGCCACTATCGTAAAACTTCCTCCCGACGCCGCCGTGGCTCAATTGTGAGGTCTGGCACTGCCACATTAGCTGGTGGGAGCCGTATATAAGAACCCGTGGAGACAGGAGTCGTTCTTGAAGAGTCCATCCGCGTTGATTAATAGGTTCGGAATACGGGTCGTAATATTTTTCCTCCTGCAGGATGATATTTCCAGCTTCATAATTTGGGTCGTCTGAAAGAAAAGGAAGAGTGAAAGGTGGAAAGTTCAAGTTTGGAGCTTTTCTCGACTGCAAAAACCCCTCGTTCACATTCGATGCACTGGCACCACAAATGGTCAGTAACCCATTCTGGTAAATCTGGTCCATTTCTGCTAGTTCTTTCACTTTATCCTCGGGGCTGTCTTGGATAATACACAAGGCATCGATCCAGATGTAGCGTAAACCCAACTTTCGTGTTATCGACACTGCATCCTGCAAACTCCGAGGGAGCGAATCCATTGAAATGCCTTGGACTTTGTCAGGAAAAGTTTCGAGTGTGAGAGTCAAAGGCTGCGGTCCTCCCCAGCAGTAGCTCAGCACTGCATACTGTCCCCACTCACCATTACTGACATGGATTCTCGGATCTTGTGATCCGTCTTCGGCTCCAACATCAAGCAATCTAGTAGGTAGTGGACGCTTTAGGGGACTCGGACACTTCCCGTGCTCTTTTATACATGTATCAAGCCAGCTGCTAATCTGTTGCCAAGCGCTCTCATCATTCACCCGACTCTCAAGGGGCCTAGTAGAGATACATCTCGCTGCAGGGTTATCTATCCCCTCGTTAGTACTTCTCTCCCATTTTTTCCAGGCGGATTCTACCAACCGGCCTCAGCCCACACATCCCAGTATACCAACGGTGCCTCGCGCCCGCTTTTCTTAATAGCGTACAACAACTTCAGTTCATCGATATCGTACAACTCTTTGCCCCTCTTATCGCCGCCCAGATAACCGCGCACATAAACCACGGGGTCTTCACCCATCAGTAAATCATTCCCATGCGCTCCTTCAGAGATGCGACGCGAGTTATAAGCGTCGATATAGTACCAAGCTGCTTTGCGGAGCTCGCAACTGGAATTCGAGAGTGATTGCCGTGGTCCCCGGCATATAGTGATTCCTTTGGTTTTCAGGATCTTTAAATTTTCTGATGTGCTCGCCGCGGAGCGACAAGTTTCGCAAAGTTTGAGCTGGGTTGGTTGCATCTTCAAGGTGGTTTTGGGTGATAATGTGTAAACGTGACGTGGGCAACGAAGAGTGAATGTTACCGAGCCTCCCCTCGCGATAATATGCGGCCTTCGGATCTCTGTGTAACCACGAATACAACGGATTAGTCCGGTTAAGCTACGTGCTTTGGCAGCACAAGCAGCTTTCCAACATAACATCTCGGAAATAAAGAACAGGGAATTATTTACGATCTCCTTCGGGAGACTTCCTTTAATGTAGTTATCCGTGTCTTCAAGTCTACCTTGGAAGTGAGAGAGACGTTTTGTCGGTTTGTTTGAAGATGGCGGTGGCAGTGGCGGTAGCAACGGCGGCCGTGAATGGGAAGAAGCAGCAGCATGAGGTTTGTTGAGATAGTTGACTGATTCCTTGCTCGGGAATGAAGAAAAGAACGAATAGGTGTGGTCGACGAATCTGCTTGTTCTTAACTTTTGAGAAAGGGAAAATAGGTGGAGTCCTGGTGCGAGTACTGGTATTGGGTTTTCTTTTGCGACTGAGGGTTCTTCAATTAAGGTAGAGAGGCTTGTGGGTAGGGAGGGGAAATTTGGTGCTCAAGAGAGAACAGACAGAGTATAAAAGTTGGTGAGAAAGCAAGCGAGGGAAAGGAGGTGTAATGTGATAGTGATGTGCGAGTTTGAACTTTGGCCTTAAAAGACTTTATAAAGCTAGATGCAGTACCTCAATAACCTGATCTACAACATCCTTGAACTTGGACTGGAGCCCATAATTAATTTCCTCAAATTGTACGCCATGTAGACCCAGAAGTGGTAACCTAATGATCGTTATGTAAAAAGTTAAAATGCGATTGGACGCGATTTTGGGCTGGTCTATCGATCCAGACCGGCAGCAAAACCCACCTAGAACCCTCGTGTAGCTGACATTCAAGTGTTGTAAAGTTCCTATCACTATATCATAGATGAAGGAGATTCGTTTAGAAGAAGTCGTTAAAATTCTATATTCGCCTTTCAACAGGGCTTTCCAGGGCACATTCCAGACCACGAAGTGATCGCGAACACCAGAATTTTCTGCGTCTTCCTGGGGAGATTTCACCACTTTGTCCTGCTGAGATGGGCCACCAACAGCGCTAACATTTGACGCATTTCCATTCGAGATTGAAGGTTGCAGGGTTTCCACAGCCCCGGTGAGGGAGTTCAGCCTTCTGTATGAGTTGACGGCGGAAGCTAAGTTGGAGTGATGAGTCGAAACCTTTTGTACTTCATAAGCATCGCCCTCCAAGGAGTCGCTGGAGCTAGTTCCAATATCCATCATGTTCTCCAGAACCAGCTTCTTCAGGTACTCTTTGATGTCATCCTTGTGTCTCTCCACATCTTGCCTAGTGATACCGTCACCAATCAGCTCTCTCTCTTGCTCACTCCAAGCTACTTCATCATCGTCATCTTCAGATGTTGAAATGACGGATGGTTCCTTCAATCCAGCCTTAATATCTTGGACAAAGTCATCCAGTATCCCCTCAATCCGAGCCAGGGATCCAGCAAACAGACTCGAGAAAAAGGGCTGTATAGCGCTTGTGTGAAATGTGAGCTTCTGTCGGAGAGTAGCCAAATCTTCGCTCGCAAATTTGACTCGGTCCCAGGTTTTTTTCTGATCCCTCCCAAGGCTCCGATACCGCTGTACGATGTTCTCAATGGACCAAAGCACCTCCTCCAGATTCCGTAACAATATATCCAGCTCAGGTTTACGAGCCGCGCCACGTCGATTTAGGAGGGAGTTGGAGATTTCGCTTCGTCTTCGAGTTCGAGGAGCGTTGTGTGGAGGCTGCTGAGTTCGCGGGGCAGCTCTTAGAACTCGCCCGGCGTACTTTCACCTGCAACATCGGCATCAACTTTGCCTGTTGTTGGGGGGTAGGCTCGATCCGTATTCTTCGTGCAAAGCCTCGCGAATACCGAGAGAAAAGGCAACTACTAAACACCTATGGAGTAGGAAAGAGAGGATTTCAGTTACTTACAGGCACGGTAAACGGTCCATGTCAGTTGCCCGACTGCCAGAAAGTCGCCCACTGAAAAGCCGAAGGACATTGTTGCATGTTTACGAGATCGAAAGAGGTAAGGGTTGACGACGTTGATCGCTCAGCTATCGCAAGGCTGTGCAGTCTGCAGCACGTAGCCAATTGTATCCGGAGT
>JAAMPI010001465.1:0-14170 GCA_013054445.1 Cudoniella acicularis | reverse complement strand
GGGGAAAAGAAGAGGCGGGCAAGGCGCCTGGCCCCTTGCAGCTTTATCTTTTCCAAAGCTGGCATTAATCACAAGCTCAAGGTCTCAGCCAACTTTTGTTTCCACAGCAAACCATGGCAACAAAATTCTACAATCCAGAGATCACCACAACAATGGCCACTCCCAGCAAACAGATCAATGGTTACACAAATGGCAACAGTGGGCCTCACCCATTGCGTATTGCGATTGTTGGTGCCGGAATTGGAGGACTTACTGCTGCCATAATTCTTCGGCGAAATGGACATCATGTCTCTGTAAGAATTTGAACTGCATCTATGAGCGTCTTAGAGCATGAAATCTAATGTGTCCCAGGTCTACGAACAATCGAGCTTTGCCAGCGAAACAGGGGCTGCTATTCACTTGGCTCCAAATTCGAATGGAATTTTGCGTCGGTTTGGAATTAATGCCGAGGACTTTGGAGCTGTTGAGATGAGAGCGCTAATTGAGTATGATGCAAGAGGAGAGGAAGTGAGGAGGGTTGACCTCATAGAGCCAAATAAGATCTGGCAGCATCCATGGCAGCTGGTTCACAGAGTCCCGCTCCACGAAACACTGAAGCGCCTCGCAACAGATGCTGAAGGAGTGGGCAAGCCTGTGGAGCTGCATGTGTCAAGCAAGGTCCTGGAGGTTGATACGGGGGCTGCAGTCCTACGGTTTGAGAACGGGGAGATTGTGGAAGCTGATTTGGTGCTAGGAGCGGATGGAATTTATGTGAGTTTATTCATCGAAAAATATTATTTTGGGTATAACTGAACTGAGTTGTCTTAACAGTCAAAAACACGATCTTCGGTCACTGGCAAACCTAGCAACCTTTTTCCCTCGGGGAAGGCTGCTTTTCGTTTCCTCATATCTCGCAAAGTGGCTTTGGCAGATACAGAAACAGCGAAGCTCTTTCAACGAGAGAACGAGTTGGCAATTTGGTATGGCCAAGATAGACGAGTTGTCATGTATCCATGTGATGGAAATGAACTTCTCAATTTTGTTTGCATCCATCCTGATAGCGAGTCGCAAGGCGGCACTGATGGTGAGTACAAAATATAAACTGTATTTTTCTTCTCTCTAACCATCATGTTCAAATTAGAATGGAACAAGCAGGGGTCTATTGAGCAGCTGCTCAAGATCTATTGGGACTTTGACCCAAAGCTGCTATCACTTTTTCACAAAGCGGATCCTGAGAGTTTGAAAGTTTGGAAGCTTCTAGACATGGAGACACTCCCAACTTGGGTGAAGGGGCGACTCGCTTTACTTGGCGACGCGGCACACCCCTTTCTGCCTCGTAAGCTGCCAACTTACCAGCAAGGGCAATCGGGAGTTTTTGCTAATTAAAACAGATCAAGGCCAAGGGGGGGGCATAGCGATGGAAGATGCTGCAGCTCTTGGTGTTGTACTGCCCTTCGGCACAACAATCGAAGAGATTCCAGATAGATTGAAGCTCTACGAAACAATCAGACTCAAGCGGGCAAATACTATTCAAGAGTACTCTCGACAAGCGGGAAAAGACATGACAAATGGTCAGGTTCACGTTGACAGTAAGCTCTATCACCCAAAATGCTAACTTCGACTAAACAAAGTAGTGATGGAGTACACAAACTACAATTTCGGGCACGACGAGTGGGACAATTCTACTAACATTTTTACGAAATGGTTACGTGCGAAGAATCCCGGCGTATACTGGCGGTCTCCAGTGGCTTTCGGTCCTTCTCCTGGGCCAAGACAAGATATTTTGGGCAAAGATCAACCCTCGTTACAACAAACATTTGTGACGGCATCGATAAAGTTCAAAACAAGCAGGACGTTTCTTCAGAATCTTTTCCCAACTGCGTCATTCAAATTTCAATCTCATGGAACTGTGGCGTACGCCAGTTTCTCAGTCACCACCTTGGGCAACATGACTTGGCTTGGAGGCGGCGGCTACAACCATTTTGGGCTTTACATCCACGGCGTTACATACACGAAGGCTGACGGATCAGTTATCAATGGCACCTACATGCCTGTTCTGTTCGAGAATTTAGCGGACCCCATCATCACTGGGCGAGACGAGCTCGGGATGCCGAAAATCTACTGCGCAATTGACACCCACCGTCGAAAGCACGGATACCACATGTCTGCTGGTTGGCAAGGCGCAAAATTCTGCGACTTCCACCTTGAGGGGTTGGAGGAAGTGGACGCTTCGGGAACAAAGGGAACAATTGGCGGAGAGGACGATGAGGGAATCTTGGTGTATAGATATGTGCCGAAAGTGGGTATTCGTGGGGAGGCCGATGTCGAATATCCGGTGGTGGTCCCTCACAAGGAAGAGTCAAAGAAAGTTCCGAGCACAGTAAAGAGCGTTTCTGTGGCTAAGAAGGCGAGTATCAAGTTTGACAAGTTGGATCAGGAGGCTTTGCCAACTGTGCACTATGTAGTGTCGGTGCTGGCTGATATACCTTGCTATGAGGTTGTGAGCGCAAAAGTGGTAGAAGGTACTGGTGTTCCAGATGTATCGTCAGCTCGGAGAATCGAGTAGCGGCAGTGTTAGAAGTTTGATTTTGAATTGATAATCAAGTGTCGCTACAGAGTCATATTCCACAGTCATATTTTTATCATTTAAAACATAAGAATCTATCGATTGTAGATCATCAATATTTTTCTATTTCTGAGTAACTCTACTCATAGGAGTACCTCTCGTGTGGATCAGTGGGTTTCTCTCCTCGTGTGAGTGCTTCTACTCGTGTGAACCACTATCGCATTTGGCCTCCTCAGGTGGTTGGAATTGATTTTATCTCCGACTATATCCGGGAAGAGCTTTAGCGTTCTTTGCTCCTCACTCTATTAAGCCCTTTAACGTCTGCCGCGTTGTAACTGAAGTGTTCACAAGGATCCCCCTGAGATTTGGTGCCAGTTAAGCGAATATCTACACGTGATAGGGGACTTTCGGAGCGCCTCGGATAAGATTTTACCCCGGCCCGAGACGGCACAACTCCGGCACTCTAGTTCCCCAGACCCCAGACCCCGCATTTGCAAAACACTTCTAGCTCGCCCCCGGTCGTCCCGGGTGGACGACACACCTACATTGAATACCACAAAGAACCATATACGATCCCGGCCAGACCACCGATGCAAGTATCGTAC
Source organism: Cudoniella acicularis (assembly GCA_013054445.1). NCBI lineage: Eukaryota > Fungi > Ascomycota > Leotiomycetes > Helotiales > Helotiaceae > Cudoniella > Cudoniella acicularis. Next base: position 11,020 of record JAAMPI010001465.1, on the reverse strand, counting down.
CTTGAAATGGATAACCCGAGCTTCACGATGCCGACTCACACCACCAGTTCGGCCGGACAGCGCCAAGGGTCATTTCAGTGTAATATATGTCACCGTTCCTACGCCCGCATCGATCATCTTTCGCGGCACTTTCGCTCCCGTGAGTTACCCTAGCCCTAACTCCAATACTTTCTTCCATGGCCCACTGGTGTTTATCGATGCCGACATTTCTCCCTATCTTCGTCTTTCATCCTTCCCCCTCCATCTCCTCAACCTTTTCACCCAAGATGCGGATTTCTATTGTTTCTGCTAATTTCGTATCTGTCGATGTTTAGACACCTCAGAGAAACCACACTCATGTAGTGTCTGCTTCAAGAGCTTCGCTCGGCCGTTGGTGCCTGATTCCCACTCCCCAGTTTGCGCTAATATCAAATTAGGGACTTGCTGAAGCGCCATTTTCTCGGGCATGCCAGCGACAGTACTGCTGCTCAACGTGGTCAACCAGTACGACAAAGGCGCGTTTCTCAGGCATGTAGCTCATGTGCTGCCGCAAAATTGAAATGCAAGGAAGAAAAACCGTGCCAGCGATGTCTTCGCAAAGGCATCGTTTGTGAGTACAACGAACCTTCATCAGTCAACCAGATGAGTTGTTCTTTTCAAGCTGGCGGTAATGCCGGACAACCAGAGATATCAACTATCGACCCCAATCTCCCGGTTGAAAATAGAGACTTGACCGACATAGTTCAACAGCCAGTTGAGAGAATGAACAATTTATACCCTATTGATGAGGTGATGGGAGAGAATATTGAGAGTGAGCCATCCTCGAAAACTTGATGCCTTTACTAAACTAAAGGGATTTAGGCCTTGATGCTATGGCAACTTCAGAGTCCACACAAACGGCCCAATCTCACACCCAGGAAGACAATGCGTTGGCTGATTTTATAAACGACATAATGGGATCAACGATGTTGCCCTCGTACGATGGTAATCTTGAAAATCATGGCACCGCCACACCATCATGGGCTTACCGGGACTTACTGGATTTCGGCCTAGAAGAAAACATGCAACTCAATGATTCTGACTATGTTATGATGGACTATTATCAAGGCCGCACCCAGTCAGCCCCAGTAGCTGCATTGCAGCCAGAAAATGTGGATCTACCCGCCTCTGGACTTGAAGGCCCAAAGTCAAATACGAAGCCGCGAGGTTCTACTGGTATGGCCTTGGGTATCGATGCCTTCCGCAAATCATTGTGGTGTTGGACCCCAGCTCTGCGTGACAGGCGGCCTAGCTTCGCGTTGCCACAAGAGGATATGGGAAGCCCGGAAAACCATTTCCCTTCTCATATCCAAATTGTGAACGAGAAGTTGGGAGCTGGAGCGCGAGACAAACTAGTGGCGATGGTCCTCCAAACTTGTGATCGGGTGGAATTCCCAAAGGTCATGTCGTCATTTCCTACTGTTGACTTTCTAGAAGCTCTCATGCAATCATTCTTGGCATCTCATGTAGCTCAGCGAGATTCTTGGATACATCTACCGACTATGCGAATCGAGACCCAGCGACCCGAACTCATTGGAGGTTTTATTTCAGCCGGAGCTTTCCTATCAACATCCCTTACAATCCGAAAACTTGGCTTTGCTATCCATGAAGCTGTTAGGACTTCATTCTCCAAGACGGTAATTCAAAATGTAGAGTTACTTGGCCAACCGCTAACCTATCTCAGTTTGAAGCAGATAATTCTCTGACCAGAGACCTTGGGTTATTGCAGGCCTTCGCACTGAATCTTGATCAAGGTCTGTGGAGTGGCAATAAACGACAAATCGAGCTGGCAGAAAGTCTTGCACAGGTATTGACAACGGTAGGCTAGGAACTTTTGGCTTTAGCTTTCATACCACTAATTTGAAAAGATGAATCGCCGACGTGGTCGTTTCCTTCGATCATCGTACCCCGCAACTACACTGTCAGCAAGCGATGAGGGAGCAGTTCTCGATGATAAATGGAGATTGTGGGTTCAAAGAGAATCCTTCAAAAGGTTCGCCGTCCAGCTCCTATATTGTTCCTGCAACTAATTTCTATGAATTAGACTTGTCTTCCACCTTTTCGTCCGCGATGCCCAGACCTCCATGTCACTACTCATCAATACATCAATCTCCTACGCCGAGCTTTCTCTCCCTCTACCAGAATGTAGGAAATTGTGGCTTGCTGAAACCGCATCAGAATGGAAGGCCATTTATCTTTCAATGGGGTGTCCTTCCTCAGATCGTATTCCTTCATTACCACAATGCCTCCACAACACCTCGCCTCTGACAGAAACCCGAAGTCTTGTTGATCTCGAACTATCGACAACAATCATTTCATATGGCATTTGGGGCCTCATCCAAGAGTTCCGACGCCTAAGCTCAGTTTTGAAAGCCCACCACCCAGCCCAACTCTACAATGGGGTTTTAATTCTTGGCCACCGTCATCAGGAGTTATCTCAGCTGCTTCTCCATTTTGGTATGAGTGCTTCGGGATGGAATTCTGAAGAGGGCATGTCGGCGAGTGCCAAAATGATTCTACAACTTCTATTTATGCATTTGCATGTCTCATTTGATGACTTGCAGCTTTTCGCTGGGAGAGAAGGTGAAGAGGAAGCTAGTAGGGTATATCCATCTTTACAACAATGGGTTGCCAGTCGCGAAGCTCGCCAAGCTATGTGGCACGCCGGCCAGGTCATTCGATCTGCGAAGGAGCTACCCCCTCACCAGCTTCAAGATTTTAATGCTATTGCTGTCTATCACGCCAGCTTGGCATTTTGGGTCTATGGTGTATTATCGATTAACTCCGGACAGAAGACTCCAACGAAAATAGGGTCAGATTCTGGTGGCGTTGTCTGGCTTGATGGTCTCGAATGCCCGGAGTCGACGAGATTTATTGAGCTGAATAAAGGGAGGCCATGTTTCTCTGCGCCAGCGGCTGACACTGGCGACAACTCCCAGCCTACAGACTTTGCCGAGTTATCTAATCCAGAACAAGTCATGGTTATCATTCAAAAGATCTTCAGGGAGAGAACAGGGCGTGAAGACCAAAATTCTCCGCTTCCTGCTTTGTTGGACAACTTAAGCCAATTGGTGAGGGAGTTGGGAAGCGCCGCAGCTATTTTGATGCAGAAATCTGGGAAAATCGGGTGACTTGCACAGATGAACCTAATTAAAAGGCTACAATGATAGCTGTTGGAATGAAGGTGGTGAAACATGCTTTGGGAGTTTGGCTTGTCTAAGAATTTGCAGGTATATCAATAAAATGTGCCGGACAATTAAAAATTTATAGAAGTCTTAGGTGAAACTTTCTACTTAGAGAATTTCTAGATTTTCCTTAGTGTGATTTATAGGAACGTTACTATTTTGATGGTACTGGGTCAGATTTTCCGGGTGTCGGGCCCTCAAAACGAAACAACACCACAGCAGCAAAGTCTCTCAGCTTTGCGGGCTGGAAATTATATACTAGATACTAATTTAAAGGCAGAGGTTTTTATTACATTCAAAATTTCCAGATCACTATCCTAATATAGGAATATTACTCTCTTCTAAACAGCTCATTCGGATTTTCGTTTGTTCCAGGAACTCAGAAAATATCGGACTAAGTATCACGCAATTGTGTTTAGAGAACTAGTAATTTAGGAAATTCAGGCATCAAATATCCGGTACGCTTTCGTGCATTGTACAACCTACAGAAAATAAAGCATCTCTTATAAAAGCAAAACTTTACAATTTTCCTTTGGCTTGTCCCTGTCTTTCTGCCACCTCGATCCATGCATGACGATCTCCTAGATAACGATTTGCTCTCAGGTCTCCAGAACGTGCATGCCCCTCGAAATTCTCAACCCTCGCTGCGCGTCCACACAGTCGTCCAAGCTCAGCACTTGCCTGTGGGGAACGCACCTCTTGGTACGTTACAGTCCGCAGATACTTTCCAACCCAAAGGCCACCCGTGTAGCGTGCAGCCCCACGGGTTGGTAGTACATGATTCGTCCCGATAACCTATTAAAGAGAGTTAGACTTAGATGTTCTGACAGAAATTTGTATGTGCTTACCTTATCTCCATAGGAAACACAAGTCTTTTCACCTAAGAACAATGCCCCGTAATTCTTCATTTTCTCCAATGCTTCCCTCGGATTTTGTGTCAAGATCTGGACATGTTCACTTGCATAAATGTCCGCTGTCGAATAAGCCTCCCCAAGATCCTTTACAACAACCACCTCTCCAAAGGTCTTCCAGCTCACCGAGGCAATTTCGGCAGTTGGCATCCTCTCTAAAATAATATCCACAAACTCAATAGACTTCCTTCCAAGTTCCTCAGATGTCGTAATCAATACAGCGGGTGTATCAGGACCATGTTCTGCTTGACTCAGGAGGTCCGTCGCCACCGTAAATGGGTCCGCACTCTCATCTGCAACAATAAGAACTTCTGTCGGCCCAGCAAATAAATCAATGCCGACGGCTCCAAAGAACTGGCGCTTTGCCTCCGCAACGAACGCATTCCCTGGGCCAGCGATGAAATCAACTTTGGGAATGGTTTCAGTGCCGAGGGCCATAGCAGAAATTGCTTGCACACCTCCAAGGATATAGATGCTATCCGCTCCTGCGAGAGACATTGCTGCAACGGTAGCTGCGGGGATCTTTCCATTGATTGGAGGCGTGAAACCCATCACATGCGGAACTCCGGCTACTTTTGCTGTGAGGATTGTCATGTGTGCCGAAGCCAGGAGCGGGTAACGACCGCCGGGAATATATCTTTGAGTTTGTCAGAAAGTATGTCCGACTCATCCAAGAGGAAAAAAAAAAGATATTTTGAAAGTTTAAACACAGAAGTTGAGAGGTTGAGGAGACTCACGCGCCAACAGAACTGATTGGTATATTCTTCTGCCCTAGAAACACTCCAGGTTGAATTTCAAGTTCAAATTCCTTGAGGCTGTCGAATTGTGCTTGGGCAAAAGTGCGCACATTTTTCTGGACTTCTATGATATCCTTGATAATTTGTTCTGGAAGTGACTTGACAATGTCGGCTATTTCGTCGTTTGTGAGTTTGAAAGACTTCGGTGACCATTTATCGAACTTTTCCGAGTATTTTCGTACTGCATCGTCGCCAGAAGTCCGGATGTCATCGATAATCGAAGACACAACCACTGCAACACTTTCCGCCGGCTTAAGGGTTGTTCCCGTAATTGTGTTCTTAGATGGGGATTTTAGATGGTGCGGCATGGCTGCAAGGGTGCACAGAAGCAACGAAAGAGACTTGGTCACTCTTGCACAATGATTTATGACGAATGGTTTGATGAGGATATCTTGGGAATTTGTTTCAAGGTGATTTTTGATTTTGAACTGTCCTCCTTTACCTGAAAAATTCGATTTCCAAATCCAAGCACTATGGCGTTTGTCAACCTATGCCGCATGTCATGTCAAGTTTTGCTTTCTATCAAGGGTCATGACACCATTCGATCCCGACCCATTCAAAAACAATTCCCCGTTTCACTCGGTACGGACTACCCCGCTTTTGCACCCCACCTCCACACCGAGCCGGAATGCCCCTCATTTCCATGTCCGATGACGAATCCTGGAACAATGCCAGTAGTATGGCTTTTTCAAAGGCCGAGAATGAACATCCATGCCCGATGCATGGTTTGCGACTTTTGCCGGGCTGCAGTGTACCGGGAAACCGTCAAACTACACATCATCATTAGCAGAGGTTGAGGCCTTCAATTTTCTCAAGTGCAAATTCATGAAATGGCGGAAACGAAAGTCATTCGAGACCTTCTTGAAGTCCACCGCGACGAGGAAAATTCTCTCATCTTCGAAAAGAATGTCTCTATTCCTTTGAGAAACTCGGATTTACCTGTTCGTTGTAATGTGTACCGGCCACTCGAATCCAATGAGAAGAAATTCCCAGTTTTGGTAACCTATGGACCTTACGGCAAAGACATACCGTATGCCACGTAAGTATCCTGGATTCATCAATTCTTTAGCCTTTTCCGTGCATCTTTTCTTAGAAATGGGTGAGAAAAGGGCTAATACGCTAGGAAGATTTCATGCCGGATCTTTCAACGAAGTAAATACACAGCACAAGAGCAAATATAGTGCATGGGAAACCCCGGACCCGGTATTCTGGACTCGCAATGGATACGTCGTTGTACGTTGTGATGAACGGGGTTTGGGACAGTCACCTGGGCTTTTAGATACCATGTCACGAGGCACAAGTGAATGCTTTTTCGATGTGGTGGAATGGGCGGCTGAGCAACCTTGGTCTTCCGGGAAGGTGGGACTTTTGGGAATTAGTTACTATGCTGGTAGGAAACTCTCTACACCCCTTTCGAATATCTGGCTGACATTTATGCAAAGGCACCCAATGGCGAGTAGCCGCAAGAAAACCGAAAGGTTTGGCAGCAATCATTCCTTGGGAGGGTATGAGTGACTACTATCGAGATCGCTGCCGCCATGGTGGAATTCTCTCAAACAGTTTTATTTCATTTTGGTGGAACCGACAAGTTTTGGTGAACCAATATGGGAAAGCTGGGCGCTCGAAACTGCAATTCCCTCTAGATGGCCCAGGAGCGAGAGGGCAAGAGGATACAATCGAAGGAGATTTATCTGAAGACGCTTTGAAACGCAATCGAAGAGATCAGACGGAAGACAACGAAGCCAATAGGTTCCTCGACGAAGAATATTATTCGTCCAAAACATTCGACTTTAACGACATCGAGGTCCCTCTCCTTTCGGTTGCTAATTGGGGCGGGATTCTCCTCCACTTGCGAGGAAATGTTGAAGGCTACAGGTGGGCAGGGTCAAAGTTGAAATATTTGCGTTTCATTACCGGTCGTCACGATTTGCCCTTCTATTACGAAGAAGAAGTGAACATTCAAAAGAGCTTTCTGGATGCTTTCCTTCGTGGCGTGGACCCGGATGGCTGGAGCATACCTGGAAAACTCCCACCAGTCACTCTCACTCTTCGGAAAGGGAATGTTGGCTACAACAACGCAGTAGCAGAGAAGTCGTTCCCGAAACGAACTGAGTTGGCATGGCCCATTCCACGTACTGAATACACAAAGTACTTCTTAACCCCCGAACAGACGTTACATCCTGGCAATGCGTATTCTTCAACTTCCGAAAAGAAAGTTAGTTATGAGGCGCTTGGATCACTTGCCAAGCCATATTCAGTGCATTTCAAGAGTCATCCATTTCAGCAAGAAACAGAAATCACGGGTCATATTCTAGCACACTTGAATGTTTCCGTCACCCCACCTACCGACCAAGACCCAGCCGATGGATCCTCAGAGGCTGGAGATACGGACATCGACATCTTCCTCACGCTGCGTCACTTTGAGGCCTCAGGGCGTGAAGTTCTTTACACGGGAACTGCAGGAGACGGAGTTCCACTAACCAAAGGCTGGCTGCGGGTGAGCTTGCGGAAAACGGATCCAGAGCACCCGCGTCACAATGAGTACATGCCTTACCGAGCCTACCGCAGCACCGATGTGCAAGAGGTACATAAGGGGGTTGTTTATGCTGTGGATGTGGAAATTTGGCCGACGAACGTGGTAGTGGAAAAAGGAGGCCGCTTAGCCCTTGAGGTTTCGTCAGGGGATACACAGGGCTGTGGGATCTTTAAGCATGAGTCTGAAATCGATAGGTACGTGCCTTCTCCTTAATCCTATTTACCTTTATCTTTTCTATTACGCCCAGGCATCTAACTCGAATTGTAACTGCCGCTTACAATTGTAAGAAATGAATGAAAGCTAATTGTTCTTTTGTAGGCCTAAGAGTAGGTTTGCTGGATGGAATCATATTCATTTTGGGGCCGGGTTGCAAAATTACGTGGTTTTGCCTGTTATTCCACCTCACGATTCTTGATAACTCTATCCTAGCGCATCTGTCGATTCTGCTGAGAAAGGATGTGCAGAGGGTGTGGAAAAGTACCTTTCAAAAATTGAGGACAGCTTTAAATCCAGATAACGAGTATTTTTACCCACGTGTTGAGAATGATTAGTGACCCCAGCCACACGCGGGCCCTACCGCGAAATTTCCAAATTTCCCCAAGCGTTGTGCCCCCGTCCCGGAAGTGCTACTGAGAACCTATGCGGAGTACGAAAAATGGGGGCTCTTGGTTACCCTCGGGATCACCCCACTTAACCGAAATTTCCCCTGCGTCCTCCACTGGAGCCGACAGCTAGACCCGGGCCATCACGTGAAGAAGAATTGCATGACTCGTAATGGTATTGGGTTCCATCAATTGAATTACCGTACTCGATTCGTGATGCAGCTCAATTGCGCGCAAAAGCCCTGCGGCCTTTGATACCACCATTCCTCAGACTTTAGATCTTTTAGTCGCTATACTCGACTGCACACCAAGACCAATTTTCCAATGGCTACCCTCCAGAATAAGGTTGCCATCGTGACAGGGTCAGATTCAGGAATTGGCGCGCAAATTGCTCGCGAACTTTCCATACTGGGAGCAAATGTTGTCATCAACTACCCCTTCTCTCAGTTCAAAGAGCGCGCCAAAGCCGTCTTGAAGACTCTTGCTACACCTGGAATCGCGGTCGAAGCCGATATTTCCACGATTGAAGGGCCAAATTTTCTCATTGAACAAGCTGTCGCCGCATATGGGAAGATTGATATCGTTGTCAACAACGCGGGCATTGCAGTTAATCTCCCATTCGAGGATCAGACCCTCGCCCATTGGGACAGCCTGGTGAATCTCAATTGCCGTGGGACCTTTCTCACTACACAAGCCGCACTGAAGTATCTCTCGCCCCGCGATTCTCGAATTGTCAACATTTGCAGCATTTCGGCCAAAGAAGCACCCGCTATGCAGACGATCTATGCGGGGACCAAAGGCATGGTTGACTCTATGACACGGGTGTGGGCGAAGGAGTTACCAAAGAAATATGGATGCACAGTTAATTCCGTCAGTCCTGGTCCAACGATGACCGAGGGCTTTGCGCAAGCTGGAGATGAAATGATGAAAATGTTGCAGCCAGTAATTGACAAGACCCCGGGAGGGGCTCGGCTGGGGAAAACGGAGGAGATTGCTTATGCTGTTACAATGTTATGCTCGCCCAAGGCCAGCTGGATTAATGGGGTGAATATAAGTGCTTGCGGTGGGTTGTGGATGAGCTAGTTAGTAGAAGTGCTTCTTCAGTCATGCTAGCATTCCAATGAAATCCACTTGACTAATGCCAATTATCCGCTGCTCAACAATTGCTCTTATAACTGGAAGGGAGAAGAGTTCAAGTACGGTACTAGATTCATCACTTTTTATCTGTACTTTAAATTGAATGTAGCTGCAGGAGTCGATATAAGTGCTCGTAAAGCGTCTTCTGAGTTGAAAGTAGTTTTCATTTCTAAAGTTTACGTTGCCATTCGTGAATATTTTCCAATCCTGCAGTTCCTGACCTATCACCTTCATCAAGGTAGCCACATATCCTTCCCTCTGGATCCCATTTCCTTCTCAATTCCATAAGTCTTTTCCCTTGCTTTTCCCCCCAGAATCTAGTCCTCCGAACTTGAAAATCGGAATCGCCCAGATACGCACCGACTGAGTGTCTCTCCACCTTGGCCATTACGGTTGAGACCCAAGCATTGCATCTCTCATCATCCTTTTCGTCCTCCCAGACGCAATATATCGCAAAGTAATGATCAGACTGCATGGAAAGGGCCATATCGGGCATTTCGCGTCGGGAAGCAGGCGCCATTGAAAACCAAAGTGTAAAAGCCTTTGTCCCGTGAGGAAGAGTGGTGAATGCTTCACGCAAGACTTCGGTGACATTGGCGTTATTCTCGATATATGCATTGTCACACCGATAACGATGTTTGTGGGGATTGGCCGCTGCTTGGTCTTCATATTCCTTCCTCAAGCTTGTTGGTACACATGGCACTTCAATGATAGGCTTAATAGCACCTGGTGGTCGGCTGTTATCGATGTGGCTAAGGGATGCTATGGCGGCTTCCTCGGTTTGCTGAAATGTTACAAAGTGAGATGTTATCGCCATTTCCGTACTTCCTGGAGGAAACATGGCGACAGCAACCCCCTCTATGCTGTCATCAGATTCTTGAGAGACCTATATTATTTTAGTCTCTTTCCAATAGCAAAATTGTTAAATATCGATCTGAACTCACTTTTATTGTCCAGTCCATCACTTTCGCATATTCAGAAATTGGCCACACAAAAGTCGAAGATTTCACAGCCTTGAAACTGTCTCGTAGCTCCAGGTAGAAGGCGGTAACGATGGCAGGAAATCCTAAGAAAGGCAATATCAGAATTTGGTTTAGTTAAATATAACCGAGGATTCAACATACCTGGTCCAGCTCCACGTGCCGCCCACAGTAATTCCTGATTTTCGTTCTCATCGCAGTGCAGAATGTTTCCCTCGCTAGTGACGACATCAATAGCCTTGACTTTCTCACACGCCCATCCCCAATGCTAAAAATTGGAATGTTATAAGCAACTAGAACTGGAAAGATTTGTTTTATGCACACTCACTGCACAGTTCCAGCCCATCCCTCCCTGCAGAAGAAAACCACCCACAGCGACATCGGGGCAATGTCCTCCAGCAAACATTTTGCCTTTCGTGACAAGAAACCCATTCAGCATATTACCAGTTATACTCGGCGAAACTTTAGCAATAGTTTTTGACTCGTTTAATTCCATAAACTGGTATTTTCCAAGGTCAAGTAATATTGCATCGTCCCTGACTGACCAGGCTGCCCAGCTGTGACCTCCTGATCGAATTGAAATGCTGCATCCCTCTATTTTCGCAAGTTGGACCGTTTTCATAATATCATCAAGCGTTGCAGCCTCAACCACAGCTCGAGGATACCTCTTAGGTCTTCGATGGTTGAAAACTCGGCCAATACGAGCTTCTTCGTAGGCTGGAGAACCGCGTTGGATAATGGATGCCATGGTCGTATTTTGGGGTGATGAATCGGAAATTGCTTAAACTTGATTTGCGCAGGATTTCACGAGCGAGATAAACCGGGTTAGTAATAGAGTTATGAATGAGAAATGT
>JAAMPI010001464.1:0-14199 GCA_013054445.1 Cudoniella acicularis | reverse complement strand
TATGACTTCCTGCTCGATCATATGCAAAGCTGGCGGCAGTGGTTGCGTGGCCGGCCAGAACACGTGTGTACCGCATTCGGCAGCCTAGCCGTCTCTGCAAAAGAAGCGCTGGAACTCGCTGAACTAAATTAGAGAGCAGGGAATACGAGTCTGTAGGAATGAGGCTGAGTCGCTCATGCAACGAGGATTGTGACGCTACAGAGATACATTCACCGAACGCAGCCAATTAGGCTGAGTTCATCAACCCGTCCCGTGAGCTCTGCTTCCGTCTGATTTGGCCGGCTTTAACTTCACCGATGTATTGCAACCGTGCTGATGCGGGCTGACCCGTGGGCTGCCCTGTTCCCTCCGGACCGTCGGGTTGCTGCAGTTTGCTGAAACTTCAGAAGATTACGGGGATATGACGATTTCCGGCCCTCGAGGTTGGGCCTTTGTTGAGAGAAAATACCTGATGGGCCTCGAACTCGATGAGTTCCGACTCAACCAACGATGGGATTCTTGCCATCACCGAAGCCTTTGCGCATGGCGCGGAAGCCTTTCAAAAATGGCGAACAAACAGAAGGAAAAGGAAAACTTGCGAGGCAGAACTTGCGACTTCACTTGAAGATGGAGGGCCATTTCTGAAATCTGAATATGAAAGGCTTTGGAATGATTACGGTCCAGATTTTGGAAAAGGAGATGGTACGAAGCATCTTCCCCAAAGTCCCAACAGCCGGTCGTCAATTGAACTTGGATTCTAAACTGATCGAATCTAAAGAGAAATCTCGATTCATTCTTTCTGAGACCGCAAGCGAACTCAATATCACGGTTGTTGATGTTTTGAAGAGGGCTGCAACGGCGCCTGGGGCCCAATTAGATTTGCAACCAGAACAGTTGTGGAAAATGAGCGAACGTCTGAAAAAGCAGGGGCTAGATGCGCTGATCGAACTTGGTCGTCGAGTTCGTCCAGGACCTTCTAATACTGCTCGAGTCTATGGAGACCATGTACATTCAACCTTAGACTTGACCCAAGTGATGGCAAGTTCGCAACAGACGCCTCTGAACCCAGGGGGGGATATGCCGCCAAATCAGCCAAACGGCCCGTATGAGAATCCGCTTGATCACTCATTGAATGAACTTCGGCGTACGCTTCAAATTATGATAAAGCTTGGAGGTTTAGCTAATTTTAGCATAGATTCGAACAGCTCATTATCTTTAGCCGGTCCGCCACCACCTCCAAAGATCGCACTCAACTCAGAGTCCCTCACTCTTCAACAGCACGAAACCGTGAAACCCGTTCAAGTATCCCTTTACCAATACTCCCTCATGTCTCGCACACCCCTCCACTCCGCGCCCCTGACTCCACATTCCAGCGCCTTCTCCAACAATTCCCCATCACCACATTCTCCCCTCTCCCATATGCCGTCATCAGCAACTTTATCCACGTACCGAAACCCCTTCCTCACGACGCGCTCCGCTCCGAATATACCATCGCGCACAAGCATGGGATATACATCTGGTATCCTAGAAGAAGGCAGGAGGGATCTGGAAGAGAAGTGGGCTGCGGCGGAAAATCCGGGCAGTTATACATTGCCCGAGGGTTCGAGGCTAAGTCCCGAGATTTTGGGTTATGGACGCCCGGATTATCTTGGGGGTGGGAGGAGGTCGGTTTCGGCGCCAGCGGGGTCGGGGTCTGGGTTTGGGTATGATGATGAGCTTCATATGCAGAATCCTGGGGATAGTTCGGTGTCGGGATGGAGCCAGTATGGATGAGGCGGTGGAACTGTTACCAACGGTTTACATGCGACGAGCAGGTTCAATACCAAACAGTATGATGGCACACATAAGACACGACACTGCATCAGTGGCCAGCAAGCAACAGCCCATCAAGTATCTTATTTCAGCGGATGGAGTCGCACGGCCTCGCAGTGAACCAGGGCACAACTTCGATCATCCGGCCACGTTCAATCACTCTGTCGGCGGAATTTCATCATTCAGTTGCTTGAACCAGACCTTGAGGAAAAAGAAATCCAACTTTACCCAGTTGAGATTCCGAAATAAATACTCTTTAAATCAACCATATTATACCGCCTTCCCTCTCTTTCTCATCTTTTTACTTGTCCAAGAAAGCATTTGGAGACGTCGCTTCTTCAATCTCGATATTGATAGATTTGGGACTCTGCAAACCAGGACCCTGCATCTTCTGATTTGGTAGCGGTTTCCTATGAATTGTCTTGATATTTGCCGATTTGGGACTTTGCAAACCAGGCCTCTGCATCTTTTCATTTGGTAGTGATTTATTATGAATTTTCTTGGGATTGGTTGTTGTGACTGCTCTCTTCCCACAACATCTAAGGTAGAGACTTCCCAAATGTGTCAATACGGAAAAGACGAGACCACAAGGGTGAGGGTTTTCAGGGACATACCCATAAGCTGCAAGCAACGATACCACTCCACATCCAACTGACACACCGGCTATCTGCTGGGGGGTGAAGTCTACATTCAAGCATCAGTTTTGTTGACCTGTGAAGTTGAGGAAATGAAACATTGCCATACTCTGAATTCCGATTGCTCCTGTTACTGGCGGGAGGGCTGAAGCAGTAGAGGAGACCGTTTCAGTTGGAGCATTGGATTTTGTACCAGTTGGGATAGACACAATACTGGTGGCTGTTGTAAATCCACTTGCGGTTGTCCCGGGCTGACTCGCGGCACTGCTAGGACTCTGGCAGAAACTTTGAAGCTCAGATATGCTCGAATATTCCGCCGGATCCGCCGTCGAAACAAAACTTGCACATGTCGACGCGGCATCATTGAACTCCAGCGTACGCGTTGTCCCAGAACCCGTGCTATAGCAAAGACAAGACTGCTGATCTGAAGAAGGTTTATTGGTAAAACCTGGGGTCGCAGATTCACAGGAGTTAATTACGGAAACTATATAGAAACAACCTGGATTCGCAGTTATATTTGCTGCCTTGGACTGCGATGTTGATGAGGTGATAAAGCCTGTCTTTGGACTCGAGGTTTGCGAAGCTGTCGCTGTTTGTGGTGTTTCTGTAGCCTGGCTCTGCTTCACGAGGACCACTAGAAGTAGGAGGAAGAATTCTGCTATTCTGGTTGTTGGCATTTTTGCCATAATTGGGTTTGAGATGAACTTAGATAAGACTATGAATTTCTTTGTCTGTTTTCCTGGGAATATCAAGAATTGGCGGTTTGGAAGGAGATAGGTGCGTGATAGCGGGGGTGGAGTTTTCTGTGATTTAGTCGAACAATTGAGGGCGTTCGTATGCCTTCTTGGATTCTCCATGTTTCTCAGAAAGGGGGTGCCCAGATGCTTGGTTGATTCATCCCATTGGCCGCTACATTGTGGCTCGTTCTTGAGCAACAAGCCGAGCACGGGAAGTTCCCTCAGCCTCCAGCTTTGGCGGTAGCCATATTTCCTTTTTATGTGCAGTAGTTTCCGTTTGCGTATCCTCAGGTGAAGTGGCTGTGGTTTAGGTTCCAGCTTCAATACACCATGATGGCATTTATCTCATGATTCTTACGCTTCTCTCGAATCGGAACGTGACCTCGTCCATTCCAATGGCGAGTAAGTTCGATAATCGCCAACAGGGATGATATGGTGTCACATGGAATTGCTTCGCGCTAGTGCGGACGGTGCGGACCAAGATCTTCGCGGCGGGGAATCGTGCTTCGAGTTCACGTGTATTTCAGGGCTGAAAAGATTTGGCACTGCTGCTTCTTTCTTCTCTTCCAAACCACTGTCCGCGTCTTTCGGCATAGGCACTTCCACGGATGTTGAGGGGCTTTGGCTTTTACCACGTTTTCTACGGGTGCCGAGGCAAAATCTAAGAGAAATGGTCAGTTCAGAAAACCTTATAAGCTTGATGGCTTATTTACGCGGTGACTACCAGAAGTAGTACGGCTACACAGCCCACCGTGACACCTATCTTTTGCGCCGTCGTGAAGTCTGCATGGTGGTTTTAGCTATCACTTCTATGTATGGGGATTTGCACGGCTGTGTACTTTGGATCGGGTTTGAGCTTGGACTGGTTGGTGAGCTACCAGAAGATTGAGTGGGAAGTGACCGGGTATTCGTCGCGGTTGACGCTAAGGCTGTAGTGTTACTTGAACTTGATATAGACGTCGACGACCTCGAACAAAACCCCTCTAAGCTATACCAATCTGAATACAACGAAGACGAAGCCGTAGAAAAATAATTAGCGCATGAAGAAACTTCCACATCAAACAAATCAGTCGAAGATCCAGAAACCACGGTTGACTGGCCGCAAAGACATGTGCTTTGTTCGGAATAATTGGCGCTGGAGAGGTTAGGTTGCTGTGTCATGCAAGAACTGTATTCGGATAGCACGGATGAGCAATATGCTTGTATTGGGACATTGTCGCGTCTTCTTATACTTGGAGTCACAAATGGGATTAGAGTTGTTTGTGATGCTTGGGATTTCGTTCGCGAGGCTACAGTCGTCGAAGCTGCGGGGAGGTGGAGTCCATTGCTGTGGTTGATGAGGTAGGTGAGGAATACCACCAGGAGATCGGGTCTGGAGGAAGCCTTCATTTTAATATCGTGAATTGTATCAGAAGAAAGTCGATTGATGTCGAAAAGAAGCTTGACTAGCACATATTCCTTTCGGGGTCAGGCTAGGTTTTCAGGCTCAGCTAGGAGAACATTTTCAGGTGATGAACACTGCCCATGACGAGGCTGACACTGGGGGCCAAAACACCATGCCACCTATAGGAACAGTTCCTTCTGCATTACGGCGCTCGAGTTGTCCCGATCGAGAGCTTATTCCCACCCACGCTCACTATTAATGAAAGCACTGCGGACTCCGCCCAAGTCCGCGTCGTCGTCACGAAAATTGGGGTCCAAAAACAATTCACGACCACTTTTCTTCAACTCCCCTCCCCGCACATACATACGGTTTACCAGTTTTGTTTCCTCGCAATAATCGAAGACCAGCCCTTGGGATGAAGTTAAAAATCCCAGGGATTGTTTAAGGTTAATATTTCTCAGCAGCATGGACTCACAGATAGGAAACTGCAGTCTCCTTACATCACGTTCAAGCTTCGCCGATTATGTGCAAGAAATAAACGCAACGACGAATTTCACCATCGAATTACTTGAAGCGTGCAAGAGCGACATTTGCAATGCAGTTTGGGGCGATGGCAACGCAGATATTTCCGGTGTCGGGGTACTTTTTCCTATCCCTCAAGCCACCAAACATTTACTGATTTATCAATGAAGATGATAGTCGGCTACCTAATTGAATCCATCCTCTGCCTCCTCTTAACCCTCTGCTACTGCATCCAAAAAAGTCCGCTTCCAAAACTCGTGCCTAAAGAATTCACAAAGAAAAAACGTCTTTTCAAAGGCGCCATCAAAAAAGCGCATAAAATATTCTTCGACAGCGCCGTCTTTTTCACCATTAGCATCCAAATCGCGTGCGCCATCGTTCTCATCCGTCGCGATTTCGGTATTTCTTCTGACGGCCAAGGAGGCTTCACCACTCAAATCACATGGTGCATTTCCCTTCTTTCTATGCTTCCTCTACTTTCCCCTCTCGTGATTTTAGAAAGAATTGCGGGGAAGAAAGGGGGGTATAGGTTTTTCTTGTTTGGGGGGTGCTGGTTGCTGTTTTTTTATAGCTTTGTTTCGATGATGATTGGGGATTTTGAGAGGGAGGGATGTGAGTGCAGAGCGGGATGATGTTGATGAGGAAGAGGGGCAAGGGCGGATGGTGGGGTTGAGGGATTTTTCCCAGAGAGATTTTCCGAGTTTCAGGAGGAGTGAAGATGTTTAGTATAGAAAGGGATAGCCTTACAGTGAGGCATTTACTTAAGTGGTTGCATGCGGTATAGACTATGATAGAATAGACGTGTGAAAAATTTTCACTGTTAAACAATTTACTGAAAAACATAGCATAAAGAATACGATATCAAACCATAGAAGTTCGTTGGGAGAGTTTGCAAATAGCATTGAATCGGCGAATGAGCGAAGGGGTTGGACGAAGGCCGTGTTGACATGCCTGAACGAGTATTATGATAATATGTAAAGTTCTAAAATGAGTTTAGGTGATAGAAATTAAAGGAGAAGAATATTTGCCGCGAAATTATTAAAATAACATTCATGCCTTCCTCGTTACCTACACCCTAATTTCTTACCTGCCGCCCGAGCACTTACTCTCACCCTCACTCTCACCCTCCCGCACATGACCATTCCTCAGTCTAGATGCATGCAGCTTATACCTGTGAGTAATAATAAGCCAAGCATGGAATAATCCAGCATATAGTAGTGTAAGCAAGCTGCAAGCCTCACGATGAAACCCTATCATTATTATTGTGCATGCCCCATGCCAATATGCGGAGCCCCGAAGTCCGTTTTTCCGGATAAGGAGATATGGTTGTTCCGTGGAAACCTGGGATTGCTTCTTTGAGGCGTACGAGTTGTTCCGCGGAAGCTTCTTTGAGGCGCATGGATTTCCTTCTTTTGGGCCTTCTGGAATTAATGAGGCTGTTATTTGTCCGGGGGCGGGATGGTATCCTTGTTCTGGAACTTGTGTGGGAGTGAGATTTATCCGCGTCGGTTTCTTCTTTGAGGGCTTTTGGAATGATTTTGAAGTTCTGAATTGAGGCTGTTTTCGTCCTAGACTGATTTCGGTTCTGGAACTGAAGTTGAGGTATTTCGTATTGTGAGATTATCCGTGTCAGTTTCTTCTTTGAAGCTTCTGGAATGACTCGAGGCGGCTGTTATGGACCCCAGTCTGTATCATTGGAATTATAGTGAGATTATTCGTCGTATTTCCTTCTTTGAATACCTTTAGAAGGTCTGGAGGAGGCTGTTATGATTCCAAGACATCCATCCGAATTTTCGGAGTATTAGTGAGATTTTCCACTTGGTTACCACATTCGGTTGTCACTTGACTCTAGGATGGGCATCTGTCCACGCCGGTAACATTTGTGGGGCATGCAACTGTATGAAAATGAGGCAGCTGATAGACTAGGACTTTGGAATCTAGGGAGAATTCTACGTATGCTTCTCCTTGGAACTTGGCTGCCCTGTTCGAAGTCGCTTGACTTATGTCCGCCTTGAAATTCTCATGATCTGCGATGCCTTTTAAAGTCAAATCCCGCTATCAAGGCTTTCCGAACCCCGATTTTCCAATGGTTACTGCAAGGTACTTTCATGTTCACTCCACTTGACCCGCACCATACCAAGACCTCCATATCGTTAGTGGCGAAAGAAGAAATTCAGAATTCAGAACATAAAGGAACATCCTAGAAAGAACTGTGATGATTAACTTGATCTTGAAGTGACTATTCGGTCCTTAGCTTTCTGCTTTGATCTTGAACCAACTCAATGTCAGCCTTTCAAATCATGAGGCTTAGACTTGCTCCTTTGGTGTTGTATTCGCCACTTGGTACTACCCCTATTTCGCCGAACCGAGAAAATCAACACGTGATTGACTAATCTTGTTCTCGTCCGCCTCACTTTTAAAAGTGTGCATCAAACCAATTACTGTTACATTACTGCTCACTAAAGCAATCAAGTTTCGGCGCCAACATGGTTGGAATGCCGCCATCGAGGCAAATGCGAATAAATTTCATTCTTCAGAGTATTGCGGGTGAGTTATTTGTTCCAGAGCGTCCAAATTGGTCGGCGACTCGGTGACAAACCTTCGAAACATTGATCAAACGAATCTCGTTTGCGGGGTTGGCTCCATTCCAGAGTCAGCGAGGACATAAACTTTGCGCAAGACGGACATCTTAATGTCGCGGGCCGCCCGAGGGATGATATTTGCCCACACGGACAGTCTGTGAGAGGCAACAAATGCGTTTGATAAGCTGCAAGTGAGACGAACGGGATACCCGATGGGAAGCTCATCCTCGGATCCTCCTGGTTGGGCGAGGGCGAGGGCGAGGGCGAGGACGAGGGCGAGGACGAGGACTACTCGTACGGTAAAGAATCGAGGACCAAGTCAATAGCTCTTGTCGCGGGATGAGTGTTCTCATCGCGTCATGAGGCGCTGCATCCCACACGGTGCCATGAGCGCCAGGCTTCATGACCCCAATTCTGGACAAAGGCCTGCCCTGGTGGTGACGGGTGTAATTTTGGAATATTGATGACTTGGGTGTACGCCCGACGACGCAGCGACGCAGCCGTAGCCAGCAGTTGTGTCGAGTCGTCTTGGTGTAAAACTCGCATCGCATGCTGAGAAGGGTAGTTGCAGAGCGAACGTATGTCTGCAGACTGCACCTAGCTCGAAAGGCCGACATTCTGTGGCATGTTAAGAGAATGAAGATCCTGCTGATCTCTCTGCTCTCTGACTCGAGGCGAGAGCTTAGAGCCCACGAGGCCTTAGGGGTCAGACTGATGATACGATGGCGATGGCGATGGCAATGGCGAGGTAGGGAAGAGGCTCCTATATAGCGAATTCTAGCGAGGAGCATCATGGGGAGTTAGGGTGTTGGGGTGTTGGGGTGTTGGGGTGTTGTTGCAGCAGGCCAGCAGGCCAGCAGGCCAGAAGGCCAGTAGGCCACCAACGGCGGTGCTTCCGTGATTTGTTTTTTGAAGGGTGATGCCTGGCTGTTTCTGCGGGTACGCTTAGAGGCCACTCGGTAGCGAGGATAGATGATAATGAGGCGACGAGGCGACCTCACGGGCTTGCTCCGCTGGGTTTGCCGCATGCAGGCGCACGTTATCCTCGAGCATCAGGGTCCAAGAATCAGGGATGCCCATGGCCTGTGCGACCAAGTCGCCGTTGGAGCTGACGGGCGGGGACCTAAGGTCTTGATGAAGGACCGCCGTAAAACGGACGCAATACCGCAATACCGCATCATGCTCACGCTCACTCTCACCCTCTCTCATCTGCGACTCTGCAGCAGCGTGCATCGTGCTCGGTCACCCTCTGATTCCGGCTTTACCGGGGCATGAAGCTATTAGCTCATGCACTCAATGCTCGCAGAGTTGCAGCAGAAGCAGCAGCAGCAACAGCAGCACCACCACCACCACCACCACCACCAGCTGAGAAAGTTGTTACGAGTTTGAGTAGCCACGCCACCACAGCTGCATCCGTTGCTAACTTGGCGGTGTTTCTGCTTTTTTGAGTTGGTGATAGCGGGTGGTGGGCGTGCGTCTGCACGCCGGCCTTGATTGAGGCCAATTTGTCCAGCGGTGGGCCAGGAGCGCTGTTCAAGGAAGGGCAAGTTCAGCGGGCATGGGATAACATCACCTCGCCGGCACTTCCACTCCATGGAATAATTAGAACCATGCTAGAATGGCACTAGAAGGCCTTACTGCAATAGCACTAGATAGACTGCTAGACAGCTAGACTCGCCCTGCACTCCCGCGGGCTTTGAAGACGGAAGGGGAAAGAAGACATAGATCGTCAATGAATTAAAATATATTTTCTTTTTCTTACTCCGGAGTCTGGCGGCAATAACGTGCGCTCAATACTGGGTCTTGGGTATGGGCGAGATCCGCATGTCTCGCCCCAGCAGGTAGCAGGCCTGCACCTGCTTCCCGGATCCATGGCTTAATATTCCTTCTGTGCGCTCAATCGAGATTTCGAGATTTAAGACCAGACCCAGCGCATTTTCGTCAATTTTATTTTTGCGAAGGATTACCTGTCACATCAACGCCTGCGTACTGGGTGTGGTAAAGCACCGTCCACGTCCTCCTCACTCTGGGCTCTTCTCTCCCCCCCCCCTGCGATTGCCATTCCTGTCTGTCCACGCCTTTGTACATACCTGCCACAACAACTTTTCGGTTTTGCCCTTGGCTTCTGCTTCTCCTTCTGCTTTCGTCTTTTTTCCTCCTCCATCTCACTCACCACTTGGGCGGTTCTTTGTCGATTCTCTATTTTCGAGCATCGTGGGCAACTCCGATCCCATTCCTGTCCTTTCTGTCATTCATTGGTTGGCTATAGAAAATTGTAGACAAAAAAAAAAAAAGGCAGCATAGTCGGTATAGAATAGAGGCTAGAGGAGATATCGCGAGTCACAAGAAAGATGTAAGTCGCACGCGCCCGCCCTTGCAGCACCACAAACATACACTTTCTTTGGTTGTTGGTGGGTAGCCGTCATTCCTCGAGACATGCTTTCACAGCTCAAAAGATACAGTGGTACAAGTGCTGTACCTTCCCGTATCAAGAATCCACGAGATCATCGAACCCGAACACAGAAATCAACTACGAGTTGTTTGTTAGAAAGAGCTATACTGATATCAATGGGTCCCAGATCAATCCATTCCACTGCGTACTGCAAAAGCGAGCGACGTCTAATTCAGATATTGTCCCTAGACGTGTCTGAAATCATCTGATCACGGACTTTTGGGAAAGTGGGTCGCAGCTGGGCTGGGAGGCATAATCATAGATTCATAATGGAGCCAGAGCCAGGAAGGAAACGGGAGAATAGCAACAGCGTCGTTCGACCGAGTCCAGCAAATAATGAAGGGGGAAACATATCAGCATCGCAAGTGGGGGAATCGAGACCTGAGGTCAGGCAATCAACCCCGGACGTTGAGTCGAGGCCTCAAGGAGAGGATATTCTAGCGGACGCCCAAGAGCAATCGTACGGCATCCAGAGTGAGAAGAATCAGGAATTTGCGGACAGCCCCCCTCGAGACGATCGACTATATCCATCACATCCAGCACCCGCCTTGGAAAGAGCTTCAAGGCAAACCACTACACTGGAACCTCCTGTTACTAAAGCGACTTTGAGCGAGCTCGATGTTAACAAGATCGTCCATAATCCAAAACTCCGGCATGATATTAACTTCGATCCGGATCTCCACTTTCGACCAAACCTTGATGGTGAAAAGGGACGGAGAAAAACGCAAAAGGCAAATCATTTCTGGGAGACGATGCGAGCTCAACTGCGGGAATATATTGTGAACCGCGACCAGTTTGAAGCACATCTCGGGGATACGGAGTGGACTCTGCCTGCAACTCTGAAAGCAATCCGGGGTATACTCGAGACGCTCGTGCCTCAGCGGGACCGCGCATCTGTCGAGGAGACTTTCAACGTTGACCTCCTCATGCAGCAATTTAGGAAAGGAGTTGCGGATCTTGTGAAGCTATCGACATGGCTCTCTCAACTTTTGAAGTGCCATTGTGCGCCGATGAGGGATGATTGGGTAGATGAGATGGTAACGCAGCTCAGCAATGGTGACCGAAACGGTGATGTGACTTTGCTTGTCGCTGGGATGCAAAATCTTCTCGGCGTCTTGGAAGCCATGAAACTTGTAAGTTGCGCATCTACAGCGTTGAAGCGTTTCCGCAAGCTAACAAAGCCCCAGGACGTTGCGAACCATCAAATCAGGTGTTTGCGGCCTCTTCTTATCGAAGATACAGTTCACTTTGAACAGAAATTCTTCATGAAAAAAATTGCCATGCGGAAAGTAGGTGTCGCCGGTGCACATGCGTGGTACAAGAGAGCAAGCAGCTTGCCCGATATTGTTACTTTGGACCAATCCATGCATTCGCAGGGCAACACCTGGGACTTCATGAAGGCTCTCGTCAACCTCACATTACCTTCCAGAGCAGAGGTGGTCCCCCACACATTCCTTTTCGACGAAGAACGTTTGATTAAGCTTCGCGGAGACTTGCTGGACTTGATTAATCTCGAAATTTGCATGCATCTGTTTCGCAGTCTCGACGCTCAGAACCGACAGGAAACGAGATATGTGCGCGACGACACGCCTACCATGTCTTTTCCCTCGTCTCCATTCCACCGGCCAACATCTCCAGCAGACAGCACTATGCTCTCCTCTCCAACCATTCCATTACCACACCACTTCAACTCCAGGCCCAAACCCTTGTCCCAAGAGCGCGGTCATTTCATCCGTACTCTGACCGGCAGACAAGTGTGGGTGCCAAATGTTGACGATGACCAGGCTAGCTCATCAGCAACTTCAAGCCCAAGATCATCACCCTCCTCAACTGCTTCAACGCCAGAGAGCTATCCTCCTACGCCCTTTTACCTTTCTCTTCCAGTCTCCGACTCCGCCTCCCAAGCCCGAACGTCTTTCCAAGCCATTCTTGCATCCGTCACCACCTCTGATAAGTGGAACACCCTCTCCCCATCTCTCGCCCTCGAAATCCTCCGCTTGACAAATACACCACTCACTCGCCTCCCTCAATTTGAATCCCATCTCGCATTCCACATTTCAAATTCAGGCTCCAGGTTGTACCAAGAAGCCGAGACCCGTGTCCTCCAGGAGCTATTTCCCGTCCTTCAAAAGCTTGTGGCAACATACACCCCCCTGACAAGCTTGCAAATATTTGAAGCTGCAACTGGTCCGAAAACAGCACCAGGAACCGTAAATGTACAAATTAGTGGTTTCAAAGAGGAGGTTACAGAGGTTGCGACAAGGATAGCTCATATTGGAATCTTGCATTGGAGAGTATGGGCGCCGTTAGCATACCTTGTAGATCCCGACGCCGAGGAGGAGGACGAACATTCCACCGAACGCGCTAGAAGCATGCCTTGAGCTTTCTTAAGCATTGCATATTTTAACATGATTAAGGGCTGAGCCGAGCCAAGGAGAGAGGTTATCAGCATGTATTGTTTGGTCTCTCGGGGCGAGTGGGGTTTATACCAGCGGGCAGATTCTAGTCTCATTACATCAACTTGATGTGATGATCCCTTTTGGGTGCTCCAACCTGGATAGAGGATGACGAGGGAAGCAAAAGGGAGAAAAGAAGAGAAGCACAACACACAACAATCATTCACAACCATCAATGATGTTAGAACACAACAATTTTCTTTTGTCAATTTGCATCTTTCCTTGATGTTACATCCTACATTGTTGGTTTTTCTGCTCTGCTTTTCTAATAGATACCCCACCCACCGTCTTTAGAGACAAAATATTTGTAGTATAGATTGACATCCATTGTTTTTTCTTGGGGCGTGTGGAAATCCAGGGGCGGAAAGGATGAATAAACCAAATTGGCTTGGCTTGCATTGGAATATTGGGAATTTGGATTATTACTGCAATGCAATGCGAGCATAATCAATTCACTGCTGCTGGGGTTATTATAAAGGTCTTATGATTTTTAATATGTATTTATTCGTTTCTTTCTTTTTGGCTCTCGCTTATTAGCGGAGTGAGTGACTACTTTTTAGATGAGAGGATTCAATTCGATTCCGGAATTCGGGTAGCACGGCATTGCGGGATTATATGGATCCTAATATGGTAATGGAATAAAAAGGCCCCTTATGGAGTACGTCATGACATGACATGCATTGTGTGCTGTGTTGTGTAGCATTCCGGTTGGATATGCCCGTCCTGGTTCTTCTACTGGGTGGAGATGGAAGGAAAGGAAGGAACTGGCTAGGTAGGTTGAATATTGAAAATTGGAATGGAAGGATGTGCGGTGGAGAAGTCCGTGCCATTTGTAAGTATGTGTGTATGCATGTCTCTTACGCTATTTGTAATGTTCGCCTCACAATTCTAATATTAGGCCCCTTACTTGATGAATTCACATCCGATATCCGGCATTCGGTATTGGAAATCAAAAATCTAAAGTGGGAAAATAGTCAGATCAACTGATATCCATTCAGTAAATAGGGCTGTCGTGCCTTCCCTGCTCCTCCACATACGGAGTACATGCGTGGTAGACATGCAGATGGCAAGGCGAGGATGCATAGTAAGCTAAGCCAGGCTATTGTTTATAAATTCTCCGATTCGAAGCGAACGGGAATGTATGTTTTCCCCGGCTTCCGGGTCTTAGACGGTACCGTACTCTAGCCAGTGAGCCACCTTGGTTGCAACTTCCTAAAAGGGAAACGGAAAGAGAGATTCTCTGACTCTGGCTCTGACTGAGTTTGTCCGACTAAGAGACAGAGCAAGGAAATTCTTTTTTAGGAAATTTCTTAATAAGCCCCGATGATGACGATGGGTTAAGGGATGGGAAAATCGAATTATAATTGTTGGGTTGTTGCTGTGCCGAGACCGAGTACCGGAACTCCTATTTCGTACGCCCCACCAATGATGAGGGTAATACCATTCGCCACCCGGTCCTCCGTCCTCTCTCTCCTCGATTTGTTGGGACTCGGGGAAAAAGTGGAGGGAGGGATGAACAAAAAGAAATTAATCAAAGATGGTATTTTCCGAGGTAGGGTGAGATGTGATGTGATGTGGTGTGATGTGCGGTTACGGAGAAAAGGTGTGTGGGTGCACGGATGTTTGGTGGCTTCTGTGTC
>JAAMPI010001463.1:0-14213 GCA_013054445.1 Cudoniella acicularis | reverse complement strand
TTTACTACTATCAACTTCTTAAATAACTCCTCTCGTGCCTCCCTAACTAACCTATAAATCATCCCCCGGAACTAGCTTATACTAAACCGTATATTAGTATATAAAACGTCATCCCTAATCTACTAGATCTTCCCCTCGGCCGTAGTAGTATACCGGATCTTAAAGCCGTACGACCGACTACGATATAACTACTATATAGGCTTAGGATCTTTACTATCGTAGGCTATAGTCATGAACGCGCTGACTAAGCCCCGTGTTAAAACGTAATAGCTTGATACTTTCTCCCTAGCTTGCTTCGTACTCAAACTACGGTTCTTATACTACTTAATAGCTTCTCGACGCCGCTTATACGCCTCTTAGACTACTATTAACCGGGCTAACTTGATCACGACCGAATATTTAGGCGTATAATCCTCGGTATCTAACCACCCGTCGTCCTCTCGTATCCCTAAAACGGCCAGTCTATTAATCAATACGCTCTTATACTCGTCGTCTTATAACGGCTAGTTTAATAATACTATCTATAACCGTAAAATCTACCTTTAAATCCGGCCTATCTATTTAATCTCTTCGTCTGATTCTCCCTTCTTATCTTCTGCCTCGCTTCCTAAAGCCCCTCCCTACTCCTCTTTCTACTATATAAATTCCTTAATACTTGTCTATACGTCTTCTATATATATCTACTATCGTTCTGTCAACTCGTACGCCGGCCGCTTCTCGGGCTCGATGTCTTTAGACCGGAATATATAACGTAATAACTATTTATAAACCTTCGTATACCGTATAACGGTTATAATATCTATCTAACTATCAAACGGCATCCGGACGTCTTTGTCTACCTCTTTCCGGTTCGCCTTAAACAATACCTCTAACCTAACTACCGGTCGAATATAATAGTATTATACGTCTTAAATTAACCAATCAAACGCCCGGCATAACACTTCTAACTCTAGCTCGTCGTCCTTTACGGGTATAACCAATGCCTATAATTCCGTCCGGTCAAACCCTTCTAAATGCTTAACCTACCCTACTCGACGTAACTATAGATTTGGCTCCCGGGCTACTTCCGGTTCGGTAATCTGACGCCGTATGTCCTCTTCTACTTACTATATAGCTTGCTTTAACACTGTCTTTACGACATCCAAATCAACGTCTCCGGACGGTATGACTAGACTAGTCTCTACGGCCTATACCTTAAAATACTAGGCTCCTAGTCTACGGACAAAAAAAATGCTAGTAATAGACGCCGGTCCGCCACGGCACTTACACTTCTCTCCCTGTCTCTAGCCGGCCTTTCTTCTACGGGTTCTCCTACTGATATACTTGACGGCAATACTCTTAGATCATCTGTCGGTGGCAACTGATATATTGACATGGCCTTCCGGCTTCGTTAGGCAATTGACACTTCCTGCCATCTGTCCTAGGCTCCTGTAATACTAGAATAGGGGGGTTGCCTGCCGGGGGGAAAACCAACCTATTCAAATCTGCTCTGCTTGTTATCAAACCTTAAATTTTCTAGATCTCCTAGACTAATAATCCTCTACTCTCCTTAGGCATGTTATACGTGTTTTCGTCCCTTAAATAGGTGTCGGCGTTACTAGGTAACACGGCATGCTTGTATTCAATACACACTACTACCCTATATTCTAGCAAGTATATAAACGGTTCTATAATAATAAATATTAATCAAATAAATTAAACATGTATTTCTATCTATTCTAACTCTGCTTACCTTTTCTACGCGTTGTCCTACGCGTCCAAATCCATACTCTAAACCCATACGTGTAATGGCTGGCTATAATTTCCGATTTTTATACTTTTATGATTTTATACCTACTTATGCTCAAACCTGGGGATTTTGCTTACCTGGCCTGTGCACCTGCTCTCCCCTATCAAAAATCAATCTGCTGAATCCAACCCTTGATAAATGACTCTACGACGGGCTCTGGGTAATGCATTTGACGGGGTGAGTGTCGCATATGCCCGGGCCAACTCATACTCGAATTTGAGCCGCATCCGAGCTTATTTGGACGTAACCCTAATAAATGAAGTTGACTAAATGAAGTTGGCTCGCTCGGCAATTCTACGCTAAACAGTTATATGAGAAATCAAATGCATTTGACTCAACTTCATTTTGTCAGCTTGGATAGGCGCTTCTTGTCTTAAGTCGATAATCTTTTCGTGTTCGCTTATATAATTAAGAAGCGGTCGGAGGTCGGCGAGGAGGAGAGGCACGGACTACCCCGTGGCCCATGCGCTTAAACAACGAGGGAACCCTAACCTAACTTCTGCTCTTCTAGTATCATTAATGATGTTAATATCAATATATAATATAGAAGATTCTCTATATATATATAGTGTAGCCGAGTCTGCACTTACCACGCTAGCATATGATTAGACCATCATTTCTGACACTCAGTGAGATCAACCCTATAAAATTACGTTATACAAGTCGGATACTAAGTAGTACCCTGGTGGATGCACAAAAGCGAGCATCGTTTCATCAGAACAAAGGCGACAGTGATATTTTCGTAGCCCAGATCGATATATCTAAATTTATACCATACCGCCTTCCTATCCAGTTCTTAGAAGGCCTTATCGAAATCAATGGTTGGATACATCCTGCATCAAAAACAATGTTGTTCCCCATGCAGGAGATTGGGAAAAAATTCTATATCAATTTCAGAACGAATCAACGCTCGGAGTGGCTTGCTCTACTGTCCATTCTGCCATAGACGATCATCCGCATGACTTTCTGAGGCGTGCAATAGATGCTAGATCTTTGTGACTATTATAGTACAGGGAGTATCAATAGAGGAAGATCTCGACAAGGCAGTTGTGGTACGCATATACATCCTGCGCTTGATCTCTAGGTCGTATTCGGGTCGGCAGAAGAATCGGTAAACCCTGCTGTGTTTGGAGCCCACTACCCCTTAGCCGCTCTCCGCCTCGGAAGCGGAGCTAGCCTTGTACGACGAGTCATCCCTCGCTGCCTTCTCCGCTGCTCTTTCCTCTTCTTCCCGAAATCTTTTCTCATGTTTCCGCTCCAGCTCCTCTGGCGGCGTACTGTCCCGGCGACGCTTCCTCACCCAAGGCTTTGTAGGTCTGACGACGCCTCTCTCTTGCTCAATCACCGCTGCTTTGTTCTCAGCACGCTCAAGATATGCACACAGGGTATCGGCAGAGATATAGATTCGATCGCATAGGGATCCGCAGGGCTCGACTAAAGCTTCGGTTGCAAAGTCTTGGAGCTGGAGGTGGAGGCCCGCTTCTGTGGAATCATTCGAATTACCGTTCTCATCGCGAAATATCTGTTTAATATTAGCGCAGTGTATGTAATAATAGCCTTTATAAGTATACCTGATCTGTCACTGCTTGCACAGCAATCAATTCTCCTTCTCCAGCATCATTGCTCACAATCTGTGGTCGCCAGACGGATATTGTAGCCTTCTTGCTTCCTCGATACTCTACATCCAAGCCAACTACGACGCGAATGTTACCGTCGGACCCAAGGATATAATCATCAGCCAAGCGCGCCAGGTCTCTCCTCTTCTGTGAGTATGACACCTCGATAACGACTCCTGGATACTGCGCCCGCGAATGTCGGAACTGCGCATCAGGATCGTGTCTACCGTATTCTGAATCTGCAAAATCAATGGTCGCCGAGCCGCCTGCTTCTACCTCTTGTGCAAATTGAGCCGATCGGCTTCGGCCGGAGGCAATAGAGCGCAACTGGAGTTGTAATTCTTCGACGACGCTGTATATGATCGTTTCGTGCAGTACCGTGAGCATTCGAAAGATGAGTCGTCTGGCAGAAGGGAAGTAATCGTATCTATGAGGGCTCGGCGTTAGCCAACCATACACATTCCTGCAGTACCCGCAGATTCATACCGAAGCTTGTGTCTCGTAAACCCCCACAGGGACTCGTCGCTTCGAAGAAGCTGGAGCAAGTCCTTGTATTCCGTCTCTTCTATCGTGTACCCAGTCCAAGGTTCGATGAAAGGGCTACGCCCGTCTTTCCGGCTCTTGATTTTCTCCGCGATTCGCGATACCAAATATGTCGTCTTCTCGTCGGTCGGGGGAGGAGTCAAAGGCGGGCTGGTAAAGCTTTCAGGGGGCGTCGCATGTAGAGCCTGCTGTTGAATGTTCATGGTACAGAGATGGCAGATATCACGCCTCAAATTTGACTGAAGGTAATGTTGTTGGAAGCTAAGTAGCTGGCTGCGATTGACGATTGTTTATTGACCGAGCGCCTCGCCTAGCCACGCGACTTAGGACGCCTAACCTTATTTAAGTTAGTTTTAGCTGCTTAGGTAGCGCATGGGCTAGCTGCCAAATAAAAAAACCAATTTCCACACAAGATAGGGGAAGTAGCGAAGGAATTGAATATCGAACAAGCACGGTATATCCCAGGGAACAGATATCCCAGGAACAGGGAGAGGGGATTCGAGAGTTGTGTGAAGCCGATTTCGAACTCTACGTAGCACCACTAGATCCATGGCCGATCCGGCCAATGGAGAGCCCGATAGGCCACCCAGCAGTTTTCGGTGGACCGCGTCGTTGACACCACAGCAAAACTCACCACCGCCGTCAGAGCTCAGGAGGATCACGAGAGGATACAAAAGACGAAAGAACGATGCTATCACATTCGCCGGAGCCAACGAAACCCCTAGCTTCGAATTCTCAGGCGGAGGGGAAGGAAGAGGCACAGGCCTCGACGAAATCGCGTGGCTCGTCGCAAACTTGAAAGAGACCATTACTTAACAAAGCCAGGTCATAGAAACCCTTAGAAAAGAACAAGCGGAATTCAAAGCCGGCCAGGAGCATCTAAAAACCCAAAATGCAGCGCTATAAGCAGAGATTCGAGAGCTCAAGGAGGAGGTACGCCGTGGAACCCCTTTATATGCGAACGCGGCCCGTATACCGCCAGCTAGCTTTCCAACGAACATGTTAACCACTTCGTTTTTCACTACTATACTGGCTACCTCTATCGATACGCTTTACTGTACGGTCGACATCTCGAGAGCGGGAAGAGAAGGTGATAGGATGTCGGCAGGCATGGTTAGAGCGGCAGTCGAGAAAGAGATTCGAATAATGGACGAATATGGAAGTTGGCGATGCCGTGCAGTGACCGTTGACCCGAAGAACACAAACTGGATTAAAATCGCCTGCCGAAATGAAGCCGAACACAAGCTAGTTAAAAGGGTTGTAGAAACGAAGGTTGGAGCTGGCGTCCGGGTGCTGCGCGACGAGCTCTATCCGATCAAGGTTGATAACGTCAAGCGAACAGCAGTGCTAGATAAAAACAACGAATCAGAGCAAGAGCGGTAGAGACTTTGAGCGAAGAGAATGAAACAACAGTCGCCAAGATCTCGTGGCTGAGCAAGAAGGACGTTCCCAAGGCCTATGGATCAATGGTGGTATATCTGACCAAAAGTAATAACGCAAGGAGATTCATCACAGAGGGCTTCTTCCACGCCGGAGGAGAGTTTGGCACGACTAGTGTTTTCGAACGCCGACCACGACCGGAACAATGCTACAACTGCCAAGAGATTGGCCATAAGGCATTCTAATGTAAGAATGTTCAGAAATGTGCCAGATGCGCCAAAGAAGCCCACCACCATAGCAACTACAACGAGGCAGTCTTGAGGTGTGTTCCCTGTGGAGGCCCTCATGAATCATTTAGTAGAAACTGCCGGAAGCTTTACCCCCCTCGACATGAGTAGAACGTTCCGCATGATTCAGCTAAACGTGAGAAAACAAGCCAAAGTACATGACAGTCTGATGAACGATAAAGAGGTACAAGGTGTGACAGTATTGGCAGTTCAAGAACCTCATACGCGGAGAATCCAGGGCCGGCTCCTAACAACCCCGATGCAGCATTCTAAATGGACCAAGATGGTCCCCTCGTCTTGGAGAGAAGGGAGATAGCCAATCCGGAGCATGCTCTGGGTAAATAAAGAGGTAGAGTCGGAGCAGGTACGGATAGAGTCCCCGGACATGACAGCAGCGGTTATACGGCTCCGCGAGCGTCAGGTCCTGGTTATGTCAGTCTATGTACCCGGAGGAGACCCTCAGGCGTTACGAGATTCATGTAACAGCCTGCGCAAGGTGATTCACGATGTGAGGAAAAACGCCGGCACGGTGGTAGACGTAGTAATTGCTGGAGATTTCAACCGACATGATCAACTATGGGGAGGGGAAGACGTAGCCCTAGAGAGACAGGGCGAAGTAGACCCAATTATCGATTTAATGACCGAGCTCGCACTCAGTAGCCTACTTCCACGAGGCACGAAAACGTGGCACGGCAGAGACTACGAGATGACTATTGATTTAGTTCTGGCGTCTAAAGAACTGACGGACACAACGCTCAAATGTACGATACACAAGACGGAACACGGTTCAGATCATCGAGCGATCGAGACGGTCTTTGACATCTCGGTTCCGGTACCAAAGCAGCAGGAGCGTCTTCTGCTCAAAAACGCACCCTGGAAAAATATAAATGCCAGGATTGCGAGAACACTAGATACCACCCCAATGGATAGCACAATACAGCAAAAAACGGATAGATTAATGGCGGCTGTCCTAGAAGCGGTCCACGCCCTAACACCCAAGGCCCGGCCGTCGCCTTACACAAAGAGATAGTGGACGGCCGACTTGACACAACTACGTCGTATATACGCATACTGGAGAAACCGCGCCCGATCCGAGAGGCGTGCGGGACGGACCAGACCAGACCTCGAAGATATGGCGAAAGGGGCATCTAATTAATACCATAACGCCATTCGACAACAAAAGAAAAAACATTGGAACGAATTTCTAGCGGATAATAACAACA
Organism: Cudoniella acicularis; assembly: GCA_013054445.1. NCBI lineage: Eukaryota > Fungi > Ascomycota > Leotiomycetes > Helotiales > Helotiaceae > Cudoniella > Cudoniella acicularis. The sequence goes on along the minus strand of JAAMPI010001463.1, from coordinate 7,375 downwards.
TCTGGAAGGCCGCCAAATACCTGAAGTCTGGCGATAACGCGGCGTTTGGGAAAGTACCGCAGCTCGTGAAAGCGGACGGAACAGTCACGGTCGACTATAAGGAGCAGGCGGAAGAATTACTCTCTAAGTTTTTCCCTCCCCTACCAAGCAATATTGACGATGAAGGACCCAGGCCGCAAAAAGCTCCTATAGCAATGCCTGCCATCACAATAGAGGAAGTAAAAAGACAGTTGTTCGCCGCGAAATCATAGAAGGCACCCGGGGATAATGGCCTACCCGCGATAGTCTGGAAAGAGATCTGGCCAGTGGTTAAACACCGTGTTCTGGCACTATTTCGAGAGTCTCTGGAAAAGGGAACGCTGCCCTCCCAGTGGCGACACGCTAAGATCATACCACTTAAAAAACCTAGCAAAGAGAACTACACAATCGCAAAAGCCTAGAGACCGATTTCACTCTTGGCAACTCTTGGGAAAGTACTAGAATCGATCATCGCGGAGAGGATCTCGCACGCGGTAGAGACATACGGCCTTCTCCCTACCAACCACTTTGGAGCTCGGAAACAACGATCGGCTAAGCAAGCACTCGTACTTCTACAAGAGCAAATCTACACTGCCTGGCGGGGTCAGCGAATCGTTAGCCTGGTCAGTTTCGACGTCAAGGGAGCTTACAATGGAGTCTGCAAAGAAAGATTGCTGCAGAAAATGAAAGCGCGAGGCATACCAGAGAAGCTACTTCGCTGGATAAAGGCATTCTGCTCGGAACGTACCGCAACGATCCAAATCAATAGGCAGTCTTCCGAGGTCCGAAGCCTACCACAGGCTGGCCTGCCCTAAGGCTCTTCTCTGTCCCCAATCTTATTCCTCTTCTTTAATGCCGATCTAGTACAAAGACGAATTAACAGCCGTGGGGGAGCGATAGCTTTCGTGGATGACTTCACTACATGGGTCACAGGGCCCACGGCACAAAGCAACCGAGAAAGCATCGAAGCCATCATTAACGATACTCTCGACTGGGAGAGAAGAAGCGGTGCGACGTTTAAAGCGGAAAAGACAGCAATCATACATTTCACCCGCAAACCATACAAGAGCGCCACAGAACCCTTTACTATTAAGGGACAAACTATTCCACCAAAGGACCATGTCAAGATACTTGGAGTGCTCATGGACGCTAAGCTCAAATACAAGGAACATATTGCGAGGGCAGCCTCTAAAGGCCTAGAAGCAGTCATGGAGCTCAGGCGGCTCAGGGGTCTCTCGCCATCAACGGCACGGCAGTTGTTCACTTCAACAGTCGCTCTGGCTATAGACTATGCCTCTAATGTTTAGATGCACGCCTTCAAAGACAAACTCACGGGACCCATCAACAGGGTCCAAAAAATAGGAGCGCAGGCTATCGTGGGGACGTTTCTCACGGTGGCAACAAGCATCGCGGAAGCAGAGGCCTACATTGCTAGCGCACAAGACCGTTTCTGGAGACGGGCAGTCAAGTTGTGGTCAGATATTCACGCGCTGCCCGAAACCAACCCACTTCGAAGGAATACGTCCCGAATGCGAAAATTTAGAAAATAACATCGCTCACCACTTTACCAAGTGGCAGAGGCTCTTGAAGACATAGCGATAGAGGAGCTGGAAACCATCAACCCATACACGTTGGCACCGTGGGAGAAAAGATTACAAACTATTGCCGACGAATCAGCATCGAGACAACTAGGTACGGGCCGGGGGGTACGTATCGCCGTGAGCAGTTCAGCACGAAATAGGGTAGTCGGAATGAGTAGCGTGATCGAATTACACCAGTCGACACGCAGTAACCCAAGAGATAAGATCTTGTCCTTCTCCTCTACACTAGGTAGGAGAGATAAACAAAACCCGTACTCCGGAGAGTTAGCAGTGATGGCTAATGCTCTGAGCACACTAACACAGCTCAGATTCCGTCGAATTGTATTGATAACAAGAAACAAACCGGCTGTACTTACACTTAGGAAGCCTCGACAGCAGTCCGGACAAGAGCACATCAGCCGCATCTATAGGCAGTATGACCAATAGTCCAAACAGTTCAGTTCAGTTTAGTTTGACCCTTCAAACTGAACTGAACTGAACTGTAGAGATCTCAAACTAAACTAATAACATTTAGCTTAAACGGACTAATAAACGGACTAATAAACTGATAAACTAATAGTTTATATCACGTGATTACATATAGCAAACACTAATAACTTCAACGTACAATAGCCCAATAGTCAACACCTCAAATGACTTAACACTAGTTCGAATTACAGTCTATTATCTGCCAAATATAGCTAGGCTAGTGTTGCTAAAGTAAAACTGATCTATCAATAATCGACAGGTCAGCAGGCACTTCAAGATCATCCACATATAGTATGCTCCCCCGGCACAACCAAGACTTGCAACATTCAATCGCTTGAATAGACTCGATGCCTAGCTAATTCCTGCGGTCTATAAGAGTGATTTGCAGGCTAAAAAAAGACGCTCTAGTTCTGCTGACATTGCTAGAATCGACAACAAATCTAAGGCCATGCGACTAAGGTTTGGGTAGGTTAGTCGTTATATTGGTTCTAACTACCAAGACCGCGGGTCCCTGACTTCTGGAAGTGTTAGGGCTTATAAATACTTTGCATATTCATCGCTTTCTAGGCCGGCTTGTTACTTCCGCTGAATATACTGTGTAAAGGCATTAGAGACCCCGGGATTTGCTTCTATTGCCTGGGATGCTTAGGTAGGCACTGAAACTGCTATTGACTTGTACTCTGACTCCCAGAACTCCTGCATCTTTGCCTTGCAATCTGCATGCCATTCCTTCGGCCAGCTACTTTTAATATAATCCCATTTCCATTATAGACACAATACTAAGGCTACAATATAAACAGGTGATCTCTTAGTTGTCACAGACCTGGTTTGACGCGTCCCCCTTACCTGACGCGTCCCCTGACGCGTCCCCTTGTCACGTGTCCTGGTCCGTGCTAGACTCACCTCCTGTATATAAGGCCCCTTCGGGGCTACCTCTCTTCTTCTCTCCTTAGCTTAGTTTCTTCGTGAATACAGCACCTTCTTGCAAATACGTCCCTACGTGACGTCAGGGCCCTCGTGCCTTTGCAGAGCTGTAACATTAGTGAGGGTATAGTACTTGTCCAACTTGGCCTACCCTGCGTTGTAGCAGGGACTCATAAAGGGATCCTCGGCGTATATTCGCTTAGCGTCTTCAAACTGCTCAAGCAGAAAGTCTATTAATAACAGCACTTTATCGATAGTATCACTACGAGCTTCTATAGAAAGTGTAGCGTGATGAAAAGACAGAAGAAAGTCTTAGAGCTTTTAAAGCTTAATCTAGTCCTACTCCGACAATAAGTCGCAGTCGTTCTCTTTATATTAATAACAATAAAGATTGACAGGCGTTTTGAGAATTATAGCGGTGCTAATCATTTTGTACTAGGAGTTCTACCGTGTCGAGTTATCCCGTGTAAGGTTACGGCCTCCACTAAGCTCTTAAAATCTAGCGATCCGTTACGGGCTCCTTTATATAAACTATAATATTATATAGCCTCTCAAGTGGCCCTTTCTTTCTCCCCGTGCCATTTCAGCTTCTGTAGGCAGCGACAACAGCTTTGTATTATTATCCTCTGTAAGAGCTTTATCCTTAGTATAAAAGAGAAAGGCTTGGGCTGCTAGGTTAATGATATGGCCATTACACCGAAGTCTATGATATAGTGGGTTATAGTTGATTTTATACTAGTTAAAAAGCACTATAAAATATAAGTTAGCCTAGGTCTAAATAAAAGATAATTTATATAAACTCTTAGATAAAGACACTATTATTATATTATTATTGTCTATATTATCTATTATAAAATATCTAACCTTTAATATAATCCTATAGTCATTAATAACCTGTATAATGATCTGCGCCTAATTATCTCCTAAAACCTATTATCAGTTAAGCAACTATAAAACATTTTAAAGTCCTTACCTGAATGTTTGCCCTCTAGCTCCTTTAAAGTAAGTATAGAATATGTCAAGTCTCTATTTTCGGAGATATAATGTATAATCATCCCAAGAATCGCTAGGGAATTAGGAGAGGACTAAAGGTCTATAGTAAAATGGACTTTAGATAGTGCTAATTAGACCTTCTGCTGTACCCGTAGTCGCTCATTTTCATATGTGCGGAGCGTCCATGCTTGGATTAACATATGCGAATCAGGAAGCCAAACATCCACTTCCGGATTGAGGTAATAGAGCAAAGCCCTAAATTCCTCTCGAGAAACCATTCGAAAGGGAACGCCGCAAGCAGTTATCCACCGCACGTAAAGGTGCTCTAGCACTGTAGGATCTATCGTACGCTCTGTATCTGGATCTTTAGCTAAGCGGCGGCGTTTATAGCTAGTCTCTTGACCCCGGGCCATAGCTTCTTTTATACTGGTTTGCCGAGAGATGACTTTCGCGGCTTGTGAAGACACTATATCGATGCTATGAACCTTAATTAAATGGCTCGAGATATTAGTAATGCCTCTAGATTCTAAATATTCTTTGTGACATAGCTTGCACCGCCAGATCGTCTTTCCGCTTAAGTTTACGATTCGTGTGTCGCGTGAGGTCTTATTGTAATCCTATATCTTAGATCTGTGATCGCGTTTTTGTGTAAGAGTTAAGAGAGAGGACGAACAAGGCGCTCCAAATTATCCATTGTTAATCATTGACAAGTTATCAGACCGTTGGGAGGCCATAGTGGTTCACATTGTAGTATTGAATTCTAACTAAGGAATCTAACTTATAAAAATTAAATAGGCAAATGAATGAGTCTCTTTTCTTGCTTTGTGAAGGGGAGTGATTGACTAAATACATAAATGAGAGCGGTAGGCACGATAGGCTGTAGCAGGTTGCCGTCTAGGCCCTCACGTAGCTGTGGAGAGCAGCCTAGCACTTCACTTCCCACGTGATCGGAACTAATAGTTTGGACTAAACTAAACTGATATAAATTTCGCTAAACTGAACTGAACTGAACTGTTGAAACCTCAAACTGAACTGGACTGGACTAGACTGGACTGAACTGGACTAATAAAACTGATAAACTGATAAACTATTGGCCACACTGAATTCAGGGTTATCGTCAACGCATAATAGGGTTCTTGAAGATAAAGAGGCATGCCCAACGTCGTCTAGTTATTTTGGTGGTATTAATCACTCAGGCTATATGTAATCGTAGCATCGTTTTGATAAGAACAAGCATTAGAAAGAAAGGACATCACGTGCCAACCGTCCACGACCGCCCGAGTCCTTCCTTCCTGGAACGGGCAATTATATATCATGAAGATCTCACTATGAAAATAACAGCGCTAATAACTTGGATATAACTGCACCAGAGTAAAAAGGCCCTAATAATCCTTTGGGTATATCTCTGGCATTCAACCAACAGCCAACTATAGCGATAATTATTTTTATATACGATATAAAAATTAAAAGTACTAATGCGCCAGCTGGATCGTACGCTGCCAGTTAGGAGGTCGTCTAGCGAGATATTCGTAAAACTTCACAATCCTCTTTGCCTCCTCAGCCTCTATCGAAACCCGACACCCAACTTCTTCTATCGCAAGCATATTCAGGTCTATCGAACGTTAAATCTCCATCTCCAGTAATAGTGGCAGAATCTGATGGTCCATGATAGCACCTCCGTAGTCATTAAGCACATCAACCAGTTTATGAAGATTAGGGCAAGTAAAGTGAAGCCTATCCACAAACCAGCTCCACATCGCCATATTAACCTCGGCCAGATATTGTTCCACATTCCACTCCCAACTGACAGGAAGGAGCAGGCCCAAGCCAAAGGTGCTTTGCCTCCACTTTGGATGTTAAGTAAGGGTTAACCACCGGCGAACATTCTGAGCTAGAGCATGCCAATAGGCCTAGGACCATTAGCCTAATTCTTCCGGGATCAAGCCAAGCAACATCTCTTGATACCGCCTGTTTAGTAGCGTATTAGACGTAGTAGAAACAGTCGAGCTAAGCAAAACTTGCTTAATAATCTTACTCATAAGTATATTCCGATGTGCGTATGCGTTCTGCGCTTTATGATGAACTCGGTACACTTTTAACAAGCCTAAGAATAACGCCGCATTTTGGTTGTCGATCGGACTAATCAAATCTTCGTCTAGAGTAAACTCGGGGACCTCTGTGCAAGATCGTAGTCGCTCTGCCCGGATTAGGCCCATGATACGCTTTATGTTCTCTCCAGATGTGAGCAATCCAATGAAATTCATGCATATATTAATTGTATAATTCAATCAAGTGGCATATATTTGGAGACCTGGAAAGGATAGTTAAGCTTGGGCGTGATTTCCAAGTTGAAGGAAAGGGTTTTGGTGGATAGAAGAGACTATTGAAAGAGCTTGATATTAATATAGCAGGGAGGAAACGACCAAGGGTAAACGACGGGCAACGTGTCTAAATCTGCTCCGGAAATACCCGCCTATGGGAGAAGAAGTTAGCAGAGTGTGAGGAGAAAGGATATCGATGAATTTTGGCAAGATTATCGACTTGACGAAGAGACAACTTGTGCTAGGGAGGCTTAAGAAAGCTCAAGCATCTCTTTAAAGCTCCTTCTCGACGTGCGCCTTCAGAACGCCGTCTTCCTTCTGCGTACCTCGTAGGTACGGACAGGCACGACACCGCATGCTATTGAGGATAGGCAGGAAGGGGAGAGGCTCGGAGCCGTGGGGAAGTACCGCTAGCTCTACGAGTATCGCTTTCGGCTGGGGGCGGACGGCCTGGGCAGCATTGAAGATGGGCTGCCATATTGCCAGCGGCAGCTTATAGTCTGGGTTAAGACGCAAGTGGTTCTTGAGTTCGCGAGATGGTATGGCAGAGTTGTGCTTGGTACAGAAAAGGGTACCGAAGTCGGGAAGATAAACAATACCCTCTCCAAGGGACCGCGACGGGAAAGTCATAGCATCCCAGGACGGGACTCTGAGATGTGTGTGCATTGGGGGGGTAGCAATTGTCTACGACAAACGCGGTCGCGTCTGATCGTGCCTTGATGCGGACATGGCCGCATGCGAGGGCGTTGGTCAAGGCGCTGGGTGTGGTTCCTCCTCAGGGTGACTAGGGGAGATTGGCACGACAGCTGGCGAAGCTACTCCGCAATTAAGCGGAAATTTGGACGACCGTATGATTTGGTGGAGATTATTAGCATTCATAGTAGAGTTACTGCGGGTTGCGGCGCAAATGGTAATGATGATTACGGTGGCCCGTCGCAGGTCGCAGTGCAATTTGAGGAATTTGGTGCCCTCGAAGGGCAATGGTAAACCCCTCCCCTTGAATGATGAAGCCCCTATACATCCCTCATCCCCCCTCCATATCGCCTTCCC
>JAAMPI010001462.1:0-14238 GCA_013054445.1 Cudoniella acicularis | reverse complement strand
GGGTTGATTAAGGGGGGCTTGGCGACGTTGGTGGTTTCGTACCTGGCACTGGTGGGGTGGGCTTTTGGGTCGATTAAGACGCCGGGACGGGTTAATGGGGGACGTTTGCTGATGGGACGAAGGTTCGTTTTTATTTCCTCCTGCTCCCCCACTCCCTCCTCACTTTTAAAGCAAAACTAATAGTGAACTTCGATTAGTTGTTATATGCCTCAGTCCTCTCCCTCCCATTCATAGGTATCCGACTCGTCTACGGCATATTATCTTTCCTTCTCACGGACCCAACGTTCGCGCATTCATTGGCTGCGAAAGTGACGCTGAGCTTGATTCCTGAGGTTGCGGCGTCGCTGCTTTTTGTTGTTGTGGGGTTTGCCACGAAGGATATGTGGAAGGGTGTGAGCAAAAATGGTGCGGTGGTTGATGGGAGTGCGGAGTATGAGTTGGAGAGGGGGGTGAAGAGTTGGGAGAGTCGTTGAGGGGGTAGCGTTTAGGTGTCGAGACTCGGAAGTGCGAAGGGTGAGCATGGGATACGGCGTTTTTAAAGGGGGGTGTGAAATGATGGTTCTTGGATGTAAATGTTGGCGCTGTGTTAAAAAATTGTTTGCGCATAAGAAAGAGAGATACCCTCTAGATTGATGAGAATATATTTTGAGTAGCAAAAATCATACAGTATGGTAAAGGTGTATCCGCCGACAATGCACTGAACTTATCGCGCACAGCTCCCCGAAATCCAGGCACGGCACCCCAAAAAAATCTAGGACTTGCATGCTATAATTTCTCTTGGGAACCTCCCTATTATTCCGTGCGCATCAACTAAAAGAAGTATCATCCTCTGTTTAATGGGCAAGAGCCATCTGAGAATATATTTAATTGTGTAGAAACAGTTTTTTATTACGAATTAGTCAAAAGGAATTGTTGAAATAAGAAGGAATTGCGACTTCTAAAAGTTGTTGATACTCGTGAAATAATAGGGGTTCTGGCGTTGGAAGTTAGTGAGTAGTCGCTGTGCGTCACCCCTATAATTTAGCGAGTTCCCGCTGGAAGTTAGCTAGTGTGAGGTGAGCTTAGCAGCGTGTTTCTCACTACATTTGAAAATTGTAAACATGTGTATATATATACATCAGAAGTAAAATATATACATTGAAATTAAAAAATTAAAGTAACAAAGTATCTTGAAGAATTAATTACAACATCATCAATGTAACCATCAAAACAACAAGTACGAAACTCCAACCAATCCCCCAACTCCTCACACCATTGTTTGTCGTCGGGCCCGTAAAAGTAGCCGAAGCCTTCGCCGCTCCAACCGTGCCCGTTGCACCTGCAGACCCCTTGGGCGTAGGCGTAGAAATCGAAGACCCATTTCCCCAAGTGCCTCCAATCGCTGAGGCGCCTACAGGAATGACAGTAGCGGTGGACACGACAGCTGGGGATGGAACAGAAACGGAGGCTGCTTTCCCAGCTGCTGGAGTTCCTTGAGTTGGCAATACCGCGGCTACTGAAAGTAGGGTTGAAGCAGGACGGGCGGGAACACCGTTAGGTTGGGAAGTGAGGACGGTGGACGGGGCGACAGGCAAAAGAGTTGTGTAGAGGCTGATGATCTCCGTTGTGACTGCTCCAATTGGGCAATGTGTAGCTGTTGCGGCACATTTGGTGACGGTGTAGATCTTGGTGGTGTACACAGTTGATACAGTGAACCCGGACGGAAGCTGTGGCTGTGGCTGTGGCGTTGGGGTGGTGGGCGTTATCGGACAGATTGTGGTGTAAAGACTGATGATATCCGTTGTCACTGATCCAACTGGGCAGTTTGTAACTGTTGCAGGACACTTAGTGATGGTGTAGACCTTCGTGGTGTAGACGGTGGATACAGTGAGTCCGGATGGAAGTGGTGGCGCTGGTGTTGGCTCGGCCGTTACGGGACAGATTGTCGTATACAGACTGATGATTTCCGTGGTGACGGATCCAACTGGGCAGTTTGTCACTGTTGCGGGGCATTTCGTCACTGTGTAGATGGATGTCGTGTAGACGGTCGAGGTGGTTAATGTTGGTGTAGAAGACACAATCGATGAAGAGCTGGTGATGAGAGTGCTTGTTGAGGAAGCTGATGAAAGGGATCCTGTAGACCTTGTCGTGGAGTTCGTATAATAAGGTGATGGAGATGTAGTGGAAAGTATTGTAGAAGTTGTCGAAAAGGACAAAGTTATTGTAGAACTTATCGAAGAAGGTAATGAAGATGTAGTAGAGAGTACTGTAGAACTTGTCGTTGAATTCGTGGAATGAGCTGACGGGGATGAAGTAGAGAGGATTGTGGAACTTGTCGAGGAAGACAAAATTATTGTAGAACTTGTCGAAGGTGACGAAAAAAGCGGTTGAAGAATTTGCCGTAGAACTTATCGATAGTGATAAAGATGTTGTAGTTGGCTGGGAACTGCTGGAAGCTACGCTGGATGTAGAAGCCGTAGTTGAGAATACTGTTGAATTGCTGGCTATTATTGTGGATGACGAACTGGAAATAGTGGAGGATGAAGTGCTGGTGACACCTGTTGATGAACTGGAATGACTGGAAGATGAACTGCTGGTTACACCTGTCGATGATAAACTGGAATGGATAGACGAAGAACTGCTGGCCACACCTGTCGAGGAACTGGAATGACTAGAGGATGGGCTGCTAGTTGAACCTATCGACGATGAACTGGAATGGCTGGACGAACTGCTAGTTGCACTTGTCGATGCCGGGCTAGAATGACTAGAGGATGAGCTGCTGGCTACACCTGTCGAGGAACTAGAATGGCTGGATGAAGTGCTGGTTGCAACTATCGACGATGAACTGGAATGACTAGAGAAGCTGCTGATTGCGCTAACCGACAATGAACTAGAATGGCTAGAGGAACTGCTGGTTGGACTTGTCGATGATGAGCTAGAATGGCTAGAGGATGGACTGCTAGTTGAACCTATCGACGATGAACTGGAATGGCTGGAGGAACTGCTGCTTGCACTTGTCGATGCCGAGCTAGAATGACTAGAAGATGAGCTGCTGGCTACACCTGTCGAGGAACTAGAATGACTGGAGGATGAGCTGCTGGCGACACCTGTCGATGCTGAACTGGAATGGCTAGAGGATGAACTGCTCAAGCTCGAAGAGGTCGATAAAGTAGCGGCAGATGATGTTGAAGATCGAGTCGATGAAGATGTTGATACTAGGGAAGATGACGACGAAGATGCCACAGCACAGGTTACCCCGGGGGCTTGAATAGTATTGCTGCTGAGTGTGATCGATCCACCGAGAGCAAATACACCACCTACGACCCTAGATTCTGAATTCAAAGTAACAGACCCCGCAGAAAGGACATTTCCAATAAAATCTGTGCCTATTCCAAGAGTTGTACTCACTCCCACTTGCCAAAAGACATTACCAGTATAACTACTTTCAGCCATCACCACAGCTGATCCAGTCGAGGTAGTCAGCGTGCTGCCGATTTGAAAGTACCACGCATCGCTACAGCTGCCGGTTCCCACCAAAGTCAAATCTCCGATCAATATTGCCGATGAAGGAAACTTGTAAGTTCCTGGCCCCAGTGCCCGACCTCCCAGATTCCCAACCAAGGTAATGGCTCCTGGTAGTGTAGCAACAGCCTCGTAAGCAGCTTGCGCAGCTTGAAAAGAAGTTGTAGCTTGACTGGCTATGTATTTGGATCCTGTGTAAATTCCGGGTGGAAAGCCTGTGATGGATGTTCCGGTAGTGCCAATATCCCCGGTGATCTCCGTAGGACCGGTGTTGGTGATAGTAGCATAGCTCAAGGCACCATATGTTGACGCTGCTCCTAAGGAGATCGTTGCCTACAGCTATTAGAATTCTTGCCTCTAAAACAACTGTAGAAATAGACATACCTGGGCGAAGCCGAAGCTTGAACTAACAGCGAGAATTAAGGAGTGAAAGCCTCTCATGATTAATACAAGCAAGCAACCAAATGGACATGCAAGTAGATGGACAAACAAACAAACAAAGTGTCAGAAAGTTAAGACAAGCAAGTAAAAACGAGTGTACGCCGCGAGGAACGACTGACTACCTACTGTGCAGCATTTTATTCAAGATAGGAGTTGTGCGCACTATATGTGAGTGAACAAATGCTATTTCAAGCTGGACTCAGACCTTCTGAAGGAAAAGGTCTAACGATTCAAAATTAGGCGGCTTGCCGCTGAGCAGCTGAAGGCCTTTCCGTCCCGTTAAAGTAATTCGAAACGACCAATATTCGGGAAGAGCGCATGCAGCAGAAAACGGTCATGACGCGGCCCAGGGGCCCCGCTTCTTGATGATCAGCATTGAGAGGCGGTTTTCTTGCTTTTGCTGCCAAGTGTCCAGCGCTTCCCGCCAACCTGGATAGGAGAGTGGAGAGCTCTCCTTTCTAATCCATCTAATCGAGTATCTTCAGCTCTCTCCTTTTATGATTCTAGGCCGTGCTTGGAGCTCGCGACTCTCCAGCTTCCGTCGGGTTTTTTTAGGGGGTATTTTTCCAGCCACAAATAATACTGCAGGTACTCGATTATAACGTTTTTTTTTTTCTCCGTCTCGCTTGCGCCTTTCCGGAGGGTCGGGACGCTAGGGGAAAAGCCACGAGATCTGGAACTCTTTACTCATTTTTTTGCGCCGACAAAACTCTTCCCGTGGTTTAACCACTCAAGACTGAAGAGCTTGTAGATACTCCTCCCGAGGAAGGGAGTAAAAAACATTAATGTCGGTTTTTTATGGTTGGTCAGATTCTCAGATTTCGAGGTCAATATTTGCTATTCAGGGGGTTTAATTTCCGAACGCCGGCGCTGGCTCCCTCTTCGGGCGTCCGCCCCACCCGCGCCCGAGGCTTTTCAGCAACGGTGAGGTCTTAGAGGTTAATTCTAAGCCTCATATTAAAATTACCCCCCATTCGGGCTAGAACTTTACCCGTTCTTTCGTCTATCGATTCTTGATAGCCAAATCTACTCTCTTATCCTGCCTTCCGCCCAATTTTTTTTCTCTCTCCAGCCGTAAATCGTCATCTTTCCAGGCCAATCCAGACAAACGGAAAAAACGCCATTTTCCGCTCTAGTGGCCAAAATTGAGGAAGAATATGAAAACTGTTTCGCTGCAAGTGTCTTATGTGGAATTATTTGCATGTAAAGAATAGCATGAATACGTGTTACGTCCTAAGGCACTCTTTGATGCGATTCTCTCCATTTCCTGTGGTATTCGGCCCGTGCATCTGAACACCTATCGTCATGGCTGCAGAATGTCTTGGACATTTTGATGGTGTGTTCCTCGCTTGCCTCCAGACCCAGCCCTCCCCGTCCGTGCGAAAAAGACGCTATAGAAAGGTACGAAGGTACACCCTGTAAGAAGTCTTGATTAGGAACGATCAATAGTTCCAGCATTCCTGGAAGTTGGATCGCGACTTTCGGTGGATTATGTATGAAGCGCGGTTCACGAATCACGACCAAGAAGACAGCGAGATGCAGCTTGCAGCCTTGACGCTCTCAGAGCTGTGATGCATCGTTATTTCTCCTGAATATCGTGATGGCCCTTTCCTTCTTTACGTTGACTGATTGCCATGAACTAATTATCGTTGACGAGAAGTGGAACATCCAAATAATCATCGACCTAAAATGGCTTGTGTGCAACGGGTCGAGATGTTGATGCCTCCTTATTAACTCCTTTTAAAAGCCAAATGGAGATGACTTCGATAGCGATGAGTCTATCACTGAGCTCCATGCCACTTTCAAAAAAAATAATTCTGAGGACCGAGAATCTTTCAGAGGAAGAAGAAGCTTTGAATGGTGTTCTGTGTCAAATGCCAACCATGCGACCTGTTTGGGAAACATGCAGTTTCTGTATTTCTAGCCGTCCAAGTTCCGAAGGGTGTGAACCAAGTGTTCAACTGCAACACTCAGCATGTCGAGGATCTTGTGTTTGATCGTGTTTTTAGTATTATTGAGTGTCTGCACCAAAGTTGTTTTGAAGGAGAGAGATTGGGGATAAAAAGGATTATGCGAGGAGTGTTAAGCTGGCTTTTGGTGTTTCTGGTCAAGGTGGAATAGATATACCTGCGAGGAAATGTGAAGATCCTTGACACTTGAACTGAAGTGTTATAGGATGATGCCGTCGGATTGTCCCTTCAACTAATGAATGCTCATAAATTTGGTAGAAGATATGTTTGTAGTTAATGTACTGTAGAACAAATAGTCTGCATTTCATTTCCCGGATTTTTCAGCTCTAGGAAGAAGATTCTACATAGACTGCTTCGCAAGAACAGTTCACGGATTTTTTTAATACCACGTGAGTGGTGAAAAGTCATTTTCACGTGACAGATTTCAGAATAGTGGCCGGGAGTTTTGCCTTGTTGCCTAAGGCAAGGAGCTTTAATCTATCGAGGTCCGTGTCATACACTATCACTCAACAACGACTCTGCGATCAAAATGGCACTAAACGCAGGGCCACCTCCGGCTAACTCTATTCTTGATAGTCTTTACCGGCAATTGAAAGAGATTGACGAGATGGATATGCTGCTGTCACGAGAAAAAATGATGACCTCCTTTTATCGCCCGTCTCACCCGGACAGTGAAAGTTGTCCATTTGAAGCCATTCCATCCCAGAAGTATTTCAATGAAAGGCTTGGAGCACTCAATATCATGCAGCGGAAGCTAAAAACCATACAAAGCGGGATACGGGAGAGTATCAATACACTCTCCCGACCATTTCTACGACCACTGAGCATCCTAGATATGCCTGATGAGATTCTAAGAATCATCTTCGAACATGTCAGAGACTTTCAGCCGCCTAAAGATCACTTCATGGATTATAACGGTCGTGTACGCGAAATTCAGAATGTTCGTCTTACATGCCAACGATTTTGCAGCACCAGCTCGCATCTCCTCCTCCATTATGTTCGCGTTGAGCTCAATCCATCATCTCTCGCGAGACTCGAGGAAATATCTCGCCACCCAATCATTTCTAAAAGCGTGATGACTGTCCAAGTCATCCTAGCATATCATGACTCCGTAATGGCCAGGGATCTCTCACTCTTTGCTCGTTACCACGTGGATAGGCTACACGACCGTATTACAGAGTTGGAGTTTGACGATGCTTCAGAAGCTTCGATATATTACGAAGTTCCCGAGAAGAAGGTTCTGGAGACAGTGACGAGATTGCGAATGATATTGGAAGCATGGGAAGACTTGCTCGAAGGGATACCGAGTGATTTGACCGAGGAAGAATATTCGCGGTCCCCGCGAAAGCTGCTGCGAAAAGCCCATGAGGAATATCAATTCCTCGTCACAATTCAGGAGGACATGGTCGGAGATGATTTTTTTGTTTGTGCTGTTGCGGCGGCAATGGCGAGGATGCCTGTTGCTGAGAGGCTCGATATCCGTGACGATTGTTTTCGCACCAAGAAGCGGAGAAGAACTTTGTTTGATCAAGCAGACGACGATAAAGTCCTCATTGACCAGATGATGTTTCCCATTAGATGGGAGGATGCCAGAGAGCACGACTTAGGACCGCCACCAGCTGAAATAGCTTTGAAGCTACCGAGCGCTGTCCACAAAGCTGGTGGGGCCCTTACCTACCTTGAGATTCAGCTATCGCCTCCAGATGACCTCAGTGTTTTTGAAACAAGTGAAGAAGACCGTCATGCTCTCAGAGCAGCCGTGCAAAAGCTGAAGACGCTAACATTCGAGCTCCGTAGTGGGACGACTGCAAGTGACTGGAGACAGTACAACCAGGACGAGGTGAAGATTCTCAGCGAATTTGTAGGCGCAATCTTGGGTACAGACAGCATTGAACATATAAGTCTCGACCTCAGCTTCCTCTGGGACCAGGAAATGCCACCCTTGCATAGTCTAGGATCTATCTTCACTGGGCGACGATGGTCGAAGTTAAATTTCATATGCTGGGATGCAATGTGTCTGCACCAATCAGAGCTGGAGCAGTTTATTGACGGACTTGAGAAGCCATTTTGGTATTCTATAATCAGACGTCTGTACCTCATGAGCGGTTCCTGGGCTGATTGCCTCGACATATTGCGGAGAAAGGCAGGGAATTCCATCTCATTCGAGGATCCATCCGGTGCCGAGTGCGAAGAATTAAATGAGCAGGAGATAAAGTCGATATTTGGGAAGTCATATGAATATTATGGTCGAAAGAGCCTGGCAGAGAAGTTTCTAACGAATTGGCCCGGCGTTGGCAATCCGTTCAGAGAAGATAGCGGGAATACGAATGCAGTTGACGAAACGGACGCACCGGACGCATCGGACACAATGGACACAATGGAATAGCGAAGAGAATGAATCAACCGCCGGAAAGCAAGGGAATACTCAGATTGTTCCGTGGCTACTGTATTTGAGCGTCCCACGCTAATATGTGAGCTCCCTAAAAGAGCGTTTGTTATTGAACCGAACGAAGTTGTCTTGTCACGAATTTGGAGTCATGAATGACAGAGAATGCCTTGGGACCTGTCAAATTGTATCATTTCTTTTAGAAGTATATCATATTTACAAGAAATCTATGAGAGCAATGAAGTGGCCAACTTGAATGACTGCGGAGGAATTTCTGCCGTTTCGAGGGCGATTTGTCTTGGCATTTACAACTTGAACGAATGAAAGCATTTTTGTCGACTGCTCAGATGAACCCAGGATGCCACGAAAACGATCACATTCTTCTGAAAATTCTAGTCACTTTGAGGCTCGCTAGGACGGTAGGATTTGAATAATCCTATTGCGATGGAGTATTCTTATGTTTAGGGGGCAGCAATTCTTCGACCCCGAGTTTCATTTGAGGCATTTCTCTTATTTGTCATATTTACGGTGATTGCATTTACGAAGGATGAACCAAATATCTACAGTTGAATGATCCAAAAACAAAATCTATCCTGCTTCAACGGCACCCTTTAAACCACTGACTATGTCCCAAACTCGCTCGCTAACAATACTCGTAAATATCTTAAAGCTCATATAAGTACGTCATACTAGTCATTAAGACCTCAAAGCCTCAACAATCCGCTTAAAAGCCACAACCCTCCCCTCACGTTTTCGGAACGGCTCAGCAAGCACCCTCGCATTCGCAGCCATACCCGCCGACTCATCAGTATTTACCACTCTAACCAACGCCTTGCCAAGCTCTGAGGCTTCGACTCTTGGAGCCGCGGTTCGGTTTCCCCAGGCGCCGATTCCGAGGTGCTCGACGCGGAGGGCGAAATCGTAGGTGTCGATCCAGACAGGGAGGACGATTTGGGGAATTCCGGCACTGTTTTTATTGTTAGCAAAGTTCTAATGAATTGTTTTGGGAGTAGGGAGGATGTACCTAATGGCTTCATGATAGGAATTTGCGCCTCCGTGGTGAACCATGCAGATCACATTCCCACTCTCCAAAATAGCAATTGGTTGCGCGGGGAGCCAGTCTTCAATCCTCACTTGACCATCTTTAATCGCCTCAGAAATAACTTCTAACGCGCCACCATCGCCGTACAATTGTTTCTTCGTCTGACCCTGAGTCTTAAGCTTCCACAAGATCTGAATATCAGCTCTGCTATCAAGAAGAACTCGAAGTCCAGAAGCAAACTGCGCTGCAAACTCGGCATCAAACAGTATATGTGAGCCGAGATTAACCAAAACAGTAGGTCTCTGCTTCAACCACCTATCCATCTCTGGATGAGTCTGAGCAATCGGCTCAAAAGGGCGGATAATTGGTCCACAAGAAGTGGCATGTTTAGGAACGACGAAATCGTAGTCGATTTCTGTGGTTGAGGGGAGGAGGATGGGCGCATCGCCGAAGCCTTCGAACATGCAGGGGATTTTGCTAGCGAGGCCGTGGGTTTCGCGGTATTTGGCGAGAGTGACGAGACGGGGGTTGATGCGGCGGGCTTTGAGAAAGCGGAAGATGAGGTAGATGTTGGCGGGGATGTAGTACCAGGGGAGTGGGTACGGGAAGCCTGAAGCCATTCTGTGGAGGTGTTAGTACAAGTATTTGAACGAGGCTGTCGAAATACTTACGCTGGGAATTTTGTGAGAGGGGTTGCTCCTGGTTGGTCTTGCAGAACGAGTTCTTTGAGCGTGTTTGGGCTCAAAATAACGCATTTTTGACCCAAGTTATTGCAGGCATCAACGCCCTGACTGAATAGTGGATCGACAGCCACAATATCAGGGCAAATATCCTTGATGATCTCAACGCAGCTGTTGACACCAGTCATATAATCTGGTCCTTCCCACGGCGCAAATGTGCCGGCAAAACATTATCGTAGGCGTATAATGCTCCATTGATTCCATGCGGATGCATCTCAAGGAACTCTGTTGCTCTCCCGGTTGCTTCTTTCATCGATTTGCCATCGATGACATGAAATGTAGCCTTGCTGACAGAATTGGAACTTGCTCGGCTGGCATCTTCATTGAGCTCTGATATGGAGTTTTTGAGTGCGGTAAACGATGCTATGTGGACGTCGTACTCTGGCCTGATGAGGAATTCGTGAGCGACCGCCAGAATGACCGACGCTTGGCCAAGCTCGCTGTTCGTAATGAAGAGGATGCTTTGTTGTTTCTCCATGGTTGCATGAAAGTAGAATTGAGAGATAAAGGAAATGAGTATGAACTATAGAGAAAATACATATATGAATACCGAAAATGAGTTGGGACTGGAAGAATCTCAGATTGTAGTGAAAATGAAACCCAGGGTCTCTGAACGAACCCTGCTTCATATATTGCGGCCTTAAGCTTTCGGGAAGCACAGCCATTGAACCTACTACAAAATGCACTTGCATCGCGATGTCAGATCTCAGGCTGAGATGTTGTTGTTAGACCGCTGCGAATGTAGAGATGGAGTTGGAGATGACAAGACGTTGCGATGCAGGTCAGATTGTAACCCCTGACACAGCCACAGGCTATTTGGGAGCTGGCTTCAGGCCATTTCAGGCTAGCGTTGTCATTTTTGGACACTAAAGCCGTTTAAGCGAAGTCATCTCATCAGCTCCGAACGACGACAAATCTTCGAAAAACAACACCAAACAATTCCTTTACCGAACATCAATGACCTTTTAAGTGTTAGGTCTAGGAAGCGATAAACAAATAGCGGAGTGGGGTGCAGACTGAGTATCTGAAAAAGAAGTTGCCTCTGGATGACCGCTCTTCGTGTTTTCCACTCTTCGCGTCACTCTGCTTCGGCACCTCTGCCCCGCATGGATATCCAAATTCCCCTGCATTTCCTGCATAGGAGTGGATAAGATCTAGCGATAGAGCCTCATCTTGGTTTCTTGGCTTGCTGTTAGAGCGAATTGTCAGACTTCGTATGTCAGACACCGATTCCAACCCAAATGGGACAGACACCTCGAGCTCCGAGTGGCCCGCATGCATCTTCAATCGGAAACATCACGGATTCTATCACTTTTTGTTTTGTATGCGATCATATCGGTATTGCCCGATGCTTATGGCGGTCGTCGAACTGTGCTGTCTTCTCACACGTACAGAGACTTCAATCTCACATGACAAGGCATGACCGTGGCTCATGTCATCACCACAGGCGCAGCATTTTGGAATGGCTTTTCGTCATTATCGCTGTGTACTGTGACTCCGCAAATGGCCAGTGTTCCAGGTATCGGATCCATCAGGTTCTCAACCTTGACATCACTCTCTCGTTTCAGCGCGATAATTCCATTTCCCGTCACCATTTCGGGCGTAAACACACAGTTTCTTTCGTCCGTGTAGCTTCGGTAGACTCGTCCAGGGATCTTGTCAGTATCATTCTGATGTTTGCTGTCTTATGACGAATACACAGGATGCCTGTACGATATATCTTGGGTGCGCGCCCCCTGTGACTGCCATCCTGTAATCTAATCCTGCTTGACAAACGTCCTCCTAGTTTCATTTCTACCCTCTTTCTTCTTGTTTCTCTCTATCTTTCGAGGCTGCTCTGCAACACACAAAGCTTGAGTACTTTCCATTCTTTTGGATACTAGTCCACGAGTACAGTCTACAAACCGGTTTGACGCAATGGCGTCGCCATTGTACCGATACGTATCAACAATACGCTCTAGTGTTACTTCACTTCCGCTCCCAGTATATCCTCATAGCAATTACAGCAGCGCAACAGTTATCTCAACCCCAGTTCCACCATATCCTTACGCAAGCTCAATCAACTCTACTAACACAACACTTCCTGCTTACAAAGAAGAGCCAGATGTATCACGATTGTTAGGGGACGACAAACTTGAGAAGGACGTCGATCTTCCGATTCTGGAAGGGTGGCCACTGGGCTTAACGGTTTTCTCGTGAGTTACTTTTCCGACTCTTCATCATCTTCCAACTGATCCGTCCTCCAGATTATGTCTTGCTTTACTTCTTGCAACTCTTGATACGACGATTATTTCAACTTCACTAATTACTATTGCATCTGACTTGGGTCACTTCGACAAAGCTAGTTGGGTGGTTGTGGCCTATCTTCTCACATATTCTGGATTTCTTATCATTTTCACCCGCCTCAGCGATATATTTGGAAGAAAGCCTGTTCTTCTATTCGCGGTTGTCATGTTTCTTGCATGGTCAATAGGATGTGGATGCGCGCGAACGATTGAGCAGATGTACGTACTGGAATACAACCAATTTTGTCCGAACATAAACTGAATAATACTTAGGATCATCTTCCGTGCCCTCCAAGGGATTGGCGGAGCTGGAATTTACGCTCTAGCGTATGCATCAATTTTAGACGTTGTACCCTTTCGACTCGTCAGTGCTGCATCCGGCGCAATATCGATGAGCACAGCGTGTGCCGGCCTCCTTGGACCTATACTTGGCGGTGTCATCACATCCAACACAACATGGCGTGTAAGTGATTTTCTATTTGATTCCCAAACTTCCTCGACCTGAAATTGCATTCTGACTTATGACAGTGGGTCTTCTGGCTGAACGTCCCATGCGGTGTGGTTGTTACGATCTCTATCGTTCTCATCTTTCCGGGTGTCCGTGGATCTCAAAAGTGTGGAAAATCACAATTCAAGCAAATCGATTGGATTGGGACTTTCCTTTCACTTGCAGGGTCGTCGCTCTTGGTTGTTTCCCTCGAAGAGGGTGGTATTCAATTTGCATGGAGCAGTGTCGCCATCATCATGATGCTAGTAGGTTCCGCGATTTGCTTTACAGGATTTGGAATATGGGAGACAATACTCACCCCCAGAGAACTAAAATGGAAGATGCTGCCGCTCTTCCCCACCAGGCTTGTCTCACACCGTGTCATCGCTGCGACCCTAGCGTAAGATTTTCCCTCTTCACCTGAGATACACCAGATCGCTAACTTATCTTCTAGAACCGTCTTTTTCACCGGATTTCCATTTGTGGTCACCGTCATCTCCCTCCCTCAACGCTTTCAGATTGTTAACAACAACACGCCAGCTAAAGCCGGATTACACATGCTACCTCTCATCATAACGACTGCTCTCGGTGCAATTGTCACGGGAACAGTAACAAGCAAATTCAAAATCGCATGGCATCTGCTGGTGTCAGCCAACGCCTTGATGTCTATTGGCTGCGGACTAATGTCTACACTTCCAACTGAACAGCAAATTGCACCCCTCGCATACGTTTATCAAACTATTTTGGGTCTTGGGTTCGGCCTGACCATGGCTAGTTCCATGGTAGTTGCACGAACAGAAGTTGCTCTCAAGGATAATGGGAAGTCAAACTATTCCGTTCATTTCGGGTTTGATCGAAAACTAACAGTTATGCAGCGGTATCACTTGGTGCTATCGCCCAACTTAGACAACTTGGGGGAGTTATCGGATACGCCGCTACACAAGCTGTGCTCAACCAAGATTTCCGATCGAAACTCATCGGTATCCTCAGCGCCAAAGAATTAACGGCTGTACTTCTATCCACTTCAAATATCAGTCTCCTCAATCCCACCAACGCGGCACTCACACGCGAAGCATACGGCCATGCTTCCAATCTTCAAATGCGAGCCGTCATGGGCTTCGCACTGGCAGCATTCGTCGCCAGCTTATTCGCATGGCAAAGCAAGCCACAAGATCTACGAGAGCTGGAGGCCGAGCGGATCGCGATCAAAGAAGGAAAGTCACGACGACCCGCTAGTATCATCAGTAACAACTCAACATTGACGGCCAACTCTACCTTGATGAGGAGGACGACTGGGTTGGATCACACGGCGAGGAAACGAAGTATTGGAACGGAAGATGAACTCAGGATCACGAGTTCAAGGGCGTCGAATTTGAGGAGGCAGAA
>JAAMPI010001461.1:0-14249 GCA_013054445.1 Cudoniella acicularis | reverse complement strand
ACACACCCCACCACTGCACTGCACCAATCATTATGCATCAAATCTAGGCTCGCATTCACGCTCAACTAAGTACTTGGAAGTCGCTTGTAATAGAGGTATGGTAGGTGCACGCCCAACACATTTCCCAGTAACTCAAGTACCTAGTACGCACCAAGATAACCAGCCAAGTACTTAAAAGGAAGAAACAAGAAACCCATGCTTGCTTGCACCATACTACGTCTTTCCGTGTCATCTGATCCCATGAGAATTGCTGTACTGTACTGTTGCTCAAGAGCAGAGACAGAGAGAGAGAAAAAGAAACCTGGAAACGGTAGTAGGTAATAAAATGTATGCATGCAATCCTGATTGACCCCCACCTAACCACCCACACGCGCCCATAACTGTTCATTCACTCGCTCCCATTATTCCGTTTGCGTTGTTCGTCAAAGTTGAGGTTTCATGAAAGAGTTTGTTTACATATTTGGTGGTCTGCCCCGCCCAATCTCACTTTCTGGCCCCTTGTTACACGCCGGCTCCTCTGAAAAACACCGCCATCATCGTACAAACACCCATTTGATAGCGCCGATTTAAAAGAAGAGGTATGCAAGAAGGAAGCTGAGCAAACATAGAGCGGCCGCAATTTGCAACGGGACTCCTTGTGAACCTTGTTGTACCTGTTGGGCTATGTGGTTGACCGTATCGTTCGATGTCTCGCCCACCGCAGCCTTTCGCATCCGTAGTCCTCCTTCTTGTGCGTAACTTGCAATAGTAGCCTTGGCTTCTGCCAGCTGGGCCTTTAACTCTTCGACGGAAGTTGGTACAGTAGAGGAAACTGCCGAGGCAGCGGAGGTTGTGGCTGGGTTGTGGGCTGAGGCTTTGGCATCACCAAACGAGCGGATGTTGGCAGGCTCCTCTTCAATCTTGACTGTGGGAGCACTTGCTGGAATAGAGCGGCGGGTATTTTCGGGAGTGAATGTTTCTTCTGGGGAAGGTGAACGAGCATTTGTGTAAGCAGGAGGTGCGGTTTCTGGTGTCTCGATCTGCTTCTAATTAGCCCGAGAGAATTATATAGGCTTTGGAGTGACTTACAGAGTTGCTAGAGGCCCCGTTAATGCCATTTCTCATTGGTGTAACTGCAGCTGGTGCACCCTCGGCAGCCAGGTACACAACTCGGATCTTCTTCTCCTGGACCGACGACTTCTCGGCATCATCGACATGCTGCCACTTTTCAAGTTAGAAATCATACCAAAAAATGCTGAAATGTGCGCTTACAATGGAACCGGTATTTGTAAACTCGTAATCAGCAGTAACTGCCACGGATTGAACCAAAAACTTGTCTCTGCACTTCGCATCAAGAGGAGGTTCTTGTTTCATAGCCTGCAGAAGAACTGCGGGGAAGCCATTAGCACCGAAACACATGTTCTGTCCACGCAAGCACATACCGGTCACTTCGACCTCTTTTCCTGGTTCGACTCGGCCTGAGTTTGGGCGGACACAGTATCTAGATAGCTTGTTAACAATTTGTATTTTTGGCTTGCGGATCGAGGGTGTCGTACTGCTTCGGCGCCGTAGTCTTGACCTGCACGTGAAGTGACCCGTCAGATTAATACCCAAAGTGAATATGTATAGAACGATAGCATACCTTGAAAGCGACCGGAATATGGTTTGGATTTCTAATCTTGAGAACTTGCGACACCTCTTGCGTAAATGGCCCTATACCCGCATTAGAACCTCCTCGCGGAATTCGCAGATAGACACACGGTGGAAGCCCAATTCCGAAGGTTCGATTTCGACCGACATGATGATGGGTTGTGGAAGTTGTAGGGAAGTTGGTTGTCTCGTGCTGTTGAGGGAACGTGGTATTTAGGTCAGGATCGCGAGGTTACGAGCTGGGCGTCAGCCGAGTCGCAGGCGATCTGATAGGTATAAATGGTACAACGGCGCAAGTGGACGATGGAGTCAAATTGGAGTACGCGCAGCCAAAAGAAGCTCGGGTTGGACTGTTCTCGAGCGTGAAGGTATTCAGAGCTTGTGATTTCCATAGAAACAGTTCGGGCCTCGCTTAGTGCTTCCTTGTAGTGGTCGGAACGTCATCTTTTCGGCATTCTGATGTTTGCCCGGCTTGCTCCCGCTAGTGGCATTAACTTCTTAATCCTTGAAGGCATCCTCCACGTCTCGGAATTCACTCGTTTCTCTACATCTTAAGCATTTCTTGAAACGCATATAAAAACAAGTCCTTTAGACTCGAGTCTATTTAATTTCTAAACTCTCCCACCACTTTACAAACAGTCTCTTGCAGCATCACCCCACCATGGCTGCCTCGGATTTAAGTGTCCTTCTGGACATGGGGTTTGAGAAGGAGAGAGCTGAGTTAGCTGTCAAGAAGACTGGCGGATGTATGCCAGTTCTATCCCTCCCTTTTGCGATCAATACTGACAAGATATTCACAGTACAAGGTGCATTACAATGGTTGGAGGATAATCAAGACAAGTCGCTGGACGAGATCAAGGGCCCCGCACCTTCAGCCGACTCTGCAGAGACAGACGCAAGTATCGAGCCACCAGCACTAAAGGAAGGCGAGGTTGCTAAATCGATGGTATGCAACGACTGTGGGAAGAGGTTCAGAAGCACAGCTCAAGCAGAGTTTCATGCTTCAAAGACGTGGGTACCTTATGCGGAGTATTAAGACAAATACTAACGGAGGGAACAGGGAACATGTGAATTTCTCAGAGTCCACTGAAGAGATTGCCCCTCTTACTGAGGAAGAGAAGAAGGCCAAGTTGGAGGAATTAAGAGCGGCTCTTGCAGAGAAGAGGGCTAAGCAGGCTATCATTGACAAAGAGGAGCAAAAGAAGAACGAGGTATGCTATTGCCAGTTTATCCGAGCCTCTCCTTAGCTTCTGCCCCTTTTCACACTGTCCTACCGTTGCACATCCAAACACAAACTAACAACTTCCCTCCAGAAAATCCGCATGAAAGCCACTAAAGAAGTCCAAGACCTCAAGGAAGACCTGGCTAAACAAGAACAAATCAAAGCCGCCGCCAAAAAGCGTGAAGAAAAGCTCGCCGACATCGCTGCCAAGAAGCGTATCCAAGAGAAGATCGCAGCTGACAAGGAAGAGCGCCGCCTGAAAGCGGAAAAGGCCAAAGCTGAGCGCGAAGGCCGACAACTCCCTCCTCAAGTCACCGAGCATCCTGATCCTCCAGCAAAGGCCAGCGGCAGCGGAGAGAAGAAGGTACACACTGAGGCGAGACTGAGATTGCAGATGGCGAGTGGAACTGTCATGAAGAATTTTGGGGCCGAGACGACGCTATTTGAGGTTGCGCAGGCTATTGAGGCGGATGGCAACCCGGCTGTTGAGAGCTTTACTATGACGTTTCCCCGAAAAGTTTTCAGCAGTGGTACTGTCGACTTTGGCAAGACCTTGAAGGAGGCTGGGTTAGTACCTAGCGCTGTTTTAATTGTCAAGTAGACTAGCCGTTGCGGTGAAAATCGTCTTTTTCAGATAGGGTAGGGATATTGCATGGGTGGAGTTGAAGGCATCTGTCACATATTGGCGGGGCGTTGGGTTAGGGAGCGGTACTTTCCTCCTTTGTCACTTTGTGGTATTAAGCATGGATCTTGAGTCATTCTACAGACTGTAGCGATCAGTTAGGTATGTAAACACTACCTACTTGCCAGAAAATAAAATACCTTTTCCTCTCAAATACTCCTCTAAGATCTACTGGTAATCCCCTTCTTTCAAGGCAGGAAGGATAAATATTGAGGGCATAACTAGTCATTATGCAGCGATCAGTTACGCATGTAAACCGCACCTGCCCATTTACCAAAAATAAAATCCACTTCCCACAAAAGTTCCATCCTCCTCCTCCTATGGACCTCTTCCAGTCATGGCCCTCCACTACACCTAGTCTATCGAGCTAGTACTCATTTTCTAGAGAAATTTCATTAGTAAGTCGCGCTTCCTTCTGAGTTCCTGAAATAAAAACCCTATTTTCCTTTTCCCTTATATATAATACCTCTTTGACTACCTAGTACCTTACCTACCACTCTGATATCGGAGAACTTCAGAAGCTCAACTCAATCACAGCTACACCCTTACCCTATCCTACCCTCCGTTCGCTCGGATCCTTTGCAAACCAAGCGGGTAGCAAGCGGGTAGGAAGGAATAGAATGGAAGAGAAGGATGTGAGGGGTCATTTGCTACTTGCTAGTTTGTGTAAAGAAATTTAGAAATAAGAACAAACTAAAAACGAAGTGGAAAGAGGAAAACTTTTAGTATTTAGGTGATTTTCACAAAAATCCTCTTCTGCATTGGTATGCATGTGAATGTTCTCTTCTCCAGCTAGCAAGCAAGTGCTCCGCTCAAGTAGACAAGCACAAGCAGCAGCAGAAACACCAGCACTAAAACTAAAGTCCTCTTGCCTTACAAAGCGAGGAGCAAGTCTAAAGCCCTCTTCAGCAGAAAATATCCCATCCACAACCATCCGTACGCCATGCAAGCCAGCAAACAAACAAACAATCTGATAACAATACGACACCACCGAACGCTACGCCTTTCCTTTATCTTATCCCTTACACCTTCTTCCTCTCAAGGCTGTTTTGCTTTTACCCATTCATCCTCTGCCTCTTGAAATCATTCCCAGCATCAGCACCTCCAAGCGCCCCATTAGCAGGTAAATCCATCAGGGGCGTCCTCCCCACCACTCCACCCCCAGCATCAAGAGGTCTCTTCATCGTAGGCGGTTTATACGAAGTCCTATTCGCCATCGGGCTCGGACTCCCAGGTACACCTATCCTCCTCATAGTATCTAGCTGCGGGTTCATGATATTTCCTCTTTGAACGGCGGGGGCACCTGCAGCAGGGGTGGTTTGCGTAGAGCCGGGAATGTGTTTTAGTTCTCGGGTGAGGGGTTTGGTGGATTTGTGGTCGATTCCGGGGGTTTTGCGGATAGAAGGCGATTCGGCGTTGGGGTTGAAAGCGTGGGAGGTGGGACGGTATTGGGAGGGGGGCTCCTTGGCCGTCGGTTGGGGCTTGGCCTTCTGGGAGCATGGTGGCTGCTCGGGCGGAGAAGAATCCAGCGCCTGGGGGTGGGAGGCTCGTGATGTCGTTGTCGTCCGCGGAGGAGGGGTTGTTCATTAATCGGGCTGGAGATGGGGGTGCTGATGCTGGGCCTGCGCGGCTTGGTTGGTTTAGGATTCGACCTGCTGCGGTGGGAGGCTGGCCTCGAGGAACTGGTCGAGACTGGTTGCCAGAATCTGGAGGAGGGGGACGCATTGCTTGGCCTGCTCCGCTGGTGGCTCTTGAGAATCCAGTGTTGGGTGTTTGAGGTTGCTGATTATTGTTGATTGCATTGCTAGAGGGTGCTACGTTTTGCGGTCTAGCTGGAGGTGCTGCCATAGATTGTGGACGGTTCACAGGAGGTCTATTCTGATTTGGAGGAACTACATTCGTACTTGGGTTGCCATTTCGAGCACCTTTGACGTGATGTGAGGCAACTGGCGGAGCAGGAAGAACTACCTCATCAGGATGTGCGTCTGGATCAGCAACGCCGAAGTCTGCATCATCGAAATCTAGATTTATTAGCAAAAATTTAACTAAACACTGACTCCACTTACCTCCAAATTCATCATCAAATGTGTCGTCCGACGCTACATCAAAATGTTAGTCTCTTAAAGGAGTAGACTTTGCAGGCAAACGTACCATTGCTGGTAGCAGTTGCTCCGTTTGCACTATTTTGCGACTTATCCTCCACAGATTTTGTTACTTCGACCTCCTTCTTGACTGGTGGATTAAATGAGTGATGTCGATGCAAATTATCCACATCCCATTTCGGTTTATGTGCCGAAACCTTCGTAACCTTGCCCAAATAATCTTTATCATAAATGCAATTGCCCAAAACATTGCCAAAGTTCCTCAGAGCTCTCTTCAAAGCATCAGTCGTGCCCTCCTTTTTAGCCTTCTCGAACGCCGCTGCTTTCCCCTTGCAATTCTCCATATGCCCATATCCGATGTCCTCGTGAAATGTTCCATCTTTCAGAGTAACCCGTACTATGACCGATAATCCCAGGCTGACCTTTAACGTTTGCGGATTTTCGTCGACGAAATCAACTTGTACATCCTTGATCTGGCTCGACCAGCCATTAAATCCGAAGACTTCATTCGCAAGTTGGATGCATTTCTCCGCAGCTAGGTAGTAGACCTTTTGCCCTCCGGGTCCCGCTCTGTTCGATATATATTCCGGCCCTAGCTGCTTTTCCAGCCGGCTTTGTAGCGTCGCGATGTCCTGGGCCGTGTACTCTGATATTCGCGGTTTTACTTCTTCGAATGGGTTTGTTATTGTTGATGTGAGATGCTGGTCACCAGGTCTGTCCACGTTAGCTTCTGAAAGTGGGCACAAAGTTGGTGCGGGGCTTACGCAGGCATCTTGGAAAGTAGCAGCTTAGCAATGGGGTGACTTCGCAGGGTGTCACATCGATGGTGTTGTTGATATTCATGGATTGTCGCATCGCTGGGAACGCGTCGAAAGCTGGAATGTCGGCCTGGAAATCGCGAGTCAAGAACCGAGTCACGTGCGGACCCGATTCTAGGCAGCTTTCCTCCCAAACAGGGAGCACTCGGTCACTGACATAGTTGAGCCTTCTAATGTCTTGAAGTTGTTTCTTGAATTCAGTATATATATTTACATTTTTACCATTGACTCTCAAAACATGTGTCGCAGACACGATGCCGAAATATGTATAGGTCGGAACAATTCAACCACCTCCAATACGCCATGGTATATCCGCCCAGTAGACATGAACCCGAAGTGTCTGACAATTAAACGCCCCATTCCAGTCAAAATTCCACCAGAAAAATAATTACTTGAAATACCACAATTCTTCACTTTCCCTCCTTAGATTCTCGTTCCTCAAAAGGCACCTCGTCAATCGCGAACTCGTCATCTTCACCACCTGCATTTTCCCAATCGCATGGTTTCTCCGACCCAGGCCCCCTGACTTCCCATAACTTGACGAAGACCCTCACACTCTCTCCATTACCAACATCCTCTGCGGCCCAGTAAATAGTGCCATCACATTTTGTGCCGTTCTCGCATCCTTCAGGATCAGCAAAGTCGTTGGCGAGTCTCCGGACAGCATTATTGGCATCTTCAAGGCTTGAATAGACACCTTCGATGTCTGTTGATGGTGGAGAGTATGGTGGTTCTGACTCAACCATGACGATGTAAATGTGTTGGTATTGAAATGATGATCTTGAGGGAGGTGGTGAGCTCCAAGCAGGGGCGAGGTTTTGACGTTTTGGTTCTGGCGCCTCTATCTTGAGTTCGAGAGCGCTGCTTGTGCGTTTGTGAGAGGGTGAGCTTTCGGCGGGAGGTGTAGAAGCCATGTTGAAACAAGAAAGTTGAACTTTAGGTTTGAAGGTGAAAAGGAAGAGGAGAGTTCGTCCACAAATACAACGATTTAAACGTGGTGAACAAGGAAACACCATGGTGCATCCATCTCAGCTTATGAACTTCAAGTTTGCGCAATTAATAAAACAGCATAGAATACAGCAGAAATATGGGCAGGGATGTCAAACGTAATAAGTCGCAACGAACAAGCCAAAGCTCCCCATTGAACCTTTCGGAGATTAAGAAAACAAAACAAGCCGAAAACGTTTCAGGGTTCTGAACGAAAGTTATGAAGGCATGAAATGCCATAAAGCAGAATTTCGACACGCCCCACAGCCTGAACAACGCGCACTCACACGCTGGCGTGGGCTGAACATGTGACCGGAGATTTGGTGGGAATAATTCAAATGAAATCTGACTAAAGACGACGCATTTTGAGTGAGCATATAAGGCGGGCCCGAAATAGAATATATCAACAAGTCTTTAAGGGCTTTATTCCTCATTCCAGCACTGACTGAGTGCCTGAAGGAGCCCTCCTCACTGTGCTCACGATGCTGAGCCGTCAGTCTCATCAGCGTCGTCGCTTTCTTCGTCATCCTCCTAGCCAGGATATGGCTTTTCTCACTTTCTGGCAGGTTCAGATCCAGGGCCCAATATTTCCATAGATCTGATATACCCCTTTATGCCTTCGGTTTCGTTGGCGCCATCCTCACATGACCATTCATTGGAGCCGCCATCAAAATCCGCCTCAACCGTGTCGAAATTGTCCTCATCGCCACAAAACTCCTCCCATTTGCGTCGCACCCTGTTGTTAGCATCCTCTTTCTCCAAATATAGGTCAAGGACTTCCTCTGTATCGTCGTCCTGCTCATAACGGGATCGGCCACCCCTGTTGCACCACGATTTGTTTCCTTCACGACTGTGTAAACATAATGAAGCTGTCTTTGCGCACCTTTAGGAGCGAACGGTAGTGGAAATTGCTTTTCACGCCACCATGCTGTTGTTCATATCGCTTTGGTGCGGGCGCTTCGGTCGTGTTTTCTGCTTTGCTGCTTGTTCCCTTATGCGCTGTTATTGTTGATGAAGCCATCGCCGCGTCTCTCGCTCAATCGAGATTTCAAGAGGCGCAAAACCTCCCAAATAAGCAGCCACCTGTCCCCAAAACGCGATTATGCCTGGGCAAATCTGGCAGATGTTCCACGGCTGTTCTTGCCTTTGCATTCAGAATCTAATTAATTGAGGTGAGTTTTGGAGTAGCATTGAAAGAAGAAGCGCTGATCAAACGCGAAAGTTGGACGCGACTTGGGGAAGTTCGCTCGTCGTCTGAGCGTAAATAAGCGTCCGAATGGAATTTTTGCATGCGCTTCACTTTTCATTGCTGGAAATATGCGTTTGGTTTTGTGTTTTGATAATTATTTTTAGTTGTGTTTATGGCTTCGTTCAGCACATTTCATGTTTTGCATTGATAAGGAGAGTAGTTTGGGAGTTTCGTCGGTTGTTCCTTTCATTTCTGCCTTCATTCGTGACGTGTTTTTTGTTTGCGATGAAAGCTTCGGTTAAAATTCACATACGCATTATCTGATAGAGTTATGCATTAAGCTACTTAAGTCTCTACAGTAAAGGCGTTATTGTGAGAAAAGTGGTGCGAGATTATGACAGTAATGTCAAGTTCCAGGGCATGATTTCGCACTCGAAATGCAATCAATCATTGTTCTCTCGCGACGGTTGCTTTGCGAGTGCTTGTCAGTTTTCTAATACGCAACGGTCTTTATTTCATGGCAACTTTCTGTATGCGCAATTGAATGGACTCTGCCCTCATGAAGTCCAACGTTACCAAAGCGCACCATAGTCCGTCTCAAGTGAAGAAACCCTTCCGGGACGAAGAGATCGATCAGTCATCTTGTCTCCGTCATTATATATAGTTCGTTCTGGCCATAATATATTCTTAGGTGCCTTGTAGCATGGTAAACTGCTCGCGTGAATTAATCTACCCTCAAATCCTCAAAATGCACATCGACATGATTGTATTCCCCTTCTCTAATACTGAAAACTCCCACGATTGGCCCCGTGAAGTCGAACCCGCTCATTTGTGCAGTATCAATAGAATCAAGTGGCTCCCACACCTGCATTCGCCTTTCACGGTATGAAAAGGCGTATGTATTTTCCGAGTATGAGATTCGAAGCTCGATCTTGTCCTTGCTTTCAACCTTTCTCGTGAAATTTCGAGAGAAGCTCTTAGTTTTATTTGTAATTGCAAAATGTATTTGGCAGTCGTCGTGATCATAAAAGATAGCGGCGTGTCGGTGCTCATCTTTATAAAGAGCTAGTCCTGCTCTTACACCCGCCGCGTGAGGGCCTTGAACGAGATGTACAAGAACTGTTGCTACGCCTTCAAGGGCGCGTTGACGTTTTCCGACAAAAGAAGGAGAGCCAGATCCGGTCGAAAGGTTGTAATGACTTGTCAAGAGACTGAAAGTCCGTCCATTTTTGGAGAATTTGTAATTCTTCGTGTTTGGATCGCGAATGTGGATGAATGCAGTGCTTGGTTTTGGTGTATTTATGAGTGTCTCATCATTACTACGCTCTGGTAGCTGCTGCCTTCCATCTATTCGAATTGGATCCGTTTTCGCAGGTGCTATGATCGGCCAACACCCTTCTTTCCAAGTGACTGGCGTGAGGAAGGTTTCTCTTCCCATAACGAATCGCCCCTTGGCTTTTCGCACGCCCAACACCACGGCCCACCAGCTCGATTGAGTATCCTGGAAGATATCTCCGTGTCCAACATGCTGTATATATTCGTCGGTTCCATTTGCGGTGATGATCGGATTGTTTTTAAATGACGTGTAAGGGCCCCATATATCTGTTGCTCGCGCGGCAGAAAGCATGTGGTGATCAAATGTTCCTCCTTCGGCAATAATCAAGTAGTAGAAGCCGTCTTTCTTGTACATATGAGGGCCTTCTGACCAGTTCTTGTCGAAACCTTCCCAAATATTTTTCTGATCGGAAAGGTGTTTGCCAGTCCTAATGTCGATTTCAAATTGCATGATTTTGAATTCTGGCGTAGCACAAGCTTGAACATAAACACGCCCGTCATCATCGAAAAAAAGACTCGGGTCTATTCCACGGAAGTCAAAGTATACAGGGTCGCTCCATTCATTCGACAAGATGTCTTTTGTTGAGATAATGAAATTTTCTTCTGAATCTGACCCGTCTTCATTCTTCCCATGACAGACATTCGTACAGATAATATAGGTTGTTCCCTTGTTATGACGAATAGTTGGTGCGAAGAGGCCACCGGCCGCAATCACCATGTCGCCATTATCCCAGGGAACCAGTTTTGTTTCCGTTTTCGCCAGGCTGAGTTGGCTTGTCCGGTTGATCGCGTTTCCTAGAAAGTTAGACAATCATTCGTAAGAATGACAGGGTACTTACCAACATGACTCCAAGATAGGAGATCTTTAGAGGAATAGATTGGAAGTCCGGGGAATACATGGAAAGATGAATTGACAAGAAAGAATGTGTCATCAATAAGAACAATTGAAGGATCCGGAGCAAATCCTGGAATAATGGGATTGGTGTGAAGGGAGGCCATTGGGGATAGGTGACCCTCGGAGTTTGGATCCATGTAGGTTGATGGTCTGAGGGTCAGCAGGTCGCGACTCCCCGAGAACTGGGTGTCTTGAGGTTGCAGTGCCTCAATGCCGCAATCTCAGTATCCCATATCAGTTTCCACAACGAAGATTGAAGCAGGTTGAGGGGAAGTTCAAGCCAGGGTCCACCTCTCAATTGCTGAAAAGAGGTTGAGGTCAGAGGTCTTCGGAGTATCGATAACTTTGTCGAGCCATCCGAGGGCTTGCACCAACGCAATATTGCCCTTCTCATCATGGTCGGAAGGGACAAACGACCCAATTGTGTTATCATATTCTGCACTGTGGATCCCTCGTGTCAATTGACACCCTAGATGAACGGTTCCGACATACGCAGCAGCGTTCAACGCTGGGATCGCAGCCAGGATCTCAACCGTGGTAGTGGAAGACAGAAATGCATTTAGCCTGAACTAATTGAACGGTCAGATGGAAAATCAATACTCCGCACTTCAAAATGGACAGCGGGGGTGTTCTCAGATACCCTCAGATCTTCTCACTGGCTCTTGAGTCTTGCGACTCTTGCCAAGTTGCCAAACACATTTAGGTAGCATCCGGACCAGTCCACTGGCATTCATTTAGCCTGAATGATGGGAATGCGAAAATGTGTGGTTTCTGTAAACATGATTCAGAATCAAAGATATGAGAAGGGACGAAAGACGGGAATGATTCAAGCCATTTTTTGAAGAAAGAACCATAAGGGATATCACATTGGCTCGCTTAATTTAGACAGCGGGTCATGTAATACGCCAATGTGTCGCGGCTGCGCCAACCTCCTCCTTTCAACCGTCTCCAACACACCGGAACGCTAATACCACACTTCACTCTCCATAGCCACGCGAACAGCTCGAGTGCAGTTTCATTCAAGCATCGCGTCTCTTCTTCTCAACTTAAAAACTTCAAGTTCTCGATCTGTCAGCTTGTCAGCATGTCAATCAAACTTCGAATTCCTACCTGTTCAGATGTTCTCTGCAGAGTGGCTTTTATTAGGACCATTATGAGCAGTCTTAATAACTTTCTATACCGTATCACTTTCTTCCCCAATCCTTTCACTCCAACTTTTTCAAGTCCACATCATACAATCCCGAAGCTCTCGAGCCTCGCTCCAATGCAGAACGATCACTCAATATTCGAGCGCTTAATTCTACTTAATCATGGGGTTTGGGGATGACTCCACATTTCTCCACGAGCTCGTCGTCGATCTAAACCCAGAGAAGTATACGAGGCGAAGTGCATACACCAATCAACAGCAATCCGGTTAAAGAGAGACTTCATGATGCCCCACAGCTCTCCAGATATCTCCAACTCCACATTTTTTGAACAAGTTCTTTCCTTGTGAGTGCGGGGATAATGTCATTCGGAAATCTGGACAAGCTGTGAGTGTGGAGCTTTTGATCAGAAAGTGGATTTGATGCAGTGAGCCCATCCAGAGTGGGTTAAGCCTCCATTGAGGACTATTAACATATATACCTCTCAGAAGACCTCCCACTTTTCTCTTTTCAACACGTCCAGAATCTTTGTTTTGCAACTAAATCTCCTGCATTTGCCCACCACCATCATGTCTTCTCCAGGGTTAAAGCCTACGAAAGGCACATTCCAGCTTGCTGGCAGGGAATTCCCTCGCATTACCTGGTGGAAAGATCCCAATCTTCGCATTCTATACTTTTATATCCTCGCTCTCATCGTCACAAATACCGCCAATGGCTTTGATGGCTCCATGATGAACGGTCTACAGTCCCTCACTTACTGGCAGGACTATTTTGGACACCCAACAGGATCTAAGCTTGGCCTCTTCAATTGCATCATGAGCGTTGGCTCACTCGTTGGGTTGCCATTGCTTCCTTCTCTCCTCGACAGATATGGCAGAAAATCAGGCATTGTCGTCGGCTCAATTTTAATGCTTGTCGGTATTGCTCTTCAGTCTGGAGCTGTGAACTTCTCCATGTTCATAGCAGCTAGATTCTTGATTGGGGTAGGAGATGTGGCTGCTGTAACCACTGCTCCACTTCTCATTGCTGAGATTGCCCACGTCCAAGACCGAGCTGTGCTCGTGACTTTGTGTGCGATCTCATATTACTCTGGTGCATTCATTGCAGCTTGGAGTACTTATGGAACTCTGAAGATCAACGTAAGTAACTCACGCTTTTATAACTTCCCTTCTAACACCACACAGAGCGATTGGGCATGGCGAGCACCGAGTGTCATTCAAGGTGTCTTCACCGTCTTCATGCTTGCCATCGTTTGGTTTGTTCCCGAAAGTCCTCGATTCTACATCAGCACCGACCAACCAGAGAAGGCGCTCAATATGCTCGCTCACTACCACGCAAATGGCAATCAAGACGACGAAATCGTCCAACTAGAATTCGCCGAGATCAACAGCGCAATTGCCATGGACAAAATTGCCGGCGATAAGTCCAGCTGGCTCGACTTCGTCCGGACTCCGGGAAACCGAAAACGACTGGTTCTCTTACTCGCAATTGGTTTCTTCAGCCAGTGGTCCGGAAATGGCCTTGTATCTTACTACTTGAATTTAATCATGGACAGCATTGGGATCACGGACCCAAATACTCAACTGATTCTTAATGGTGGCTTGACAACTTGGAATCTGGTTACAAATACCATTTTTGCATTTTACGTCGATAAATTTGGTCGGAGAATGATCTATATGGTCTCCACTATTGGGACTCTTATTGCTTTTACCATCTGGACCATTCTCTCAGCAAAATATGCTGACACGCAGAAGTCTGGCTTGGGCACAGGCGTTGTCGTTATGATTTTCATTTACTATTTCTTTTATAATGTTAAGTGAGTGCTTCCAACCTCCCCCTACCTCTGTTTGCACCTCATGAGAAGATCATACTTACTCCAAACCCCTTGCCAAATCACTCTCATCACAAAACCAAACTAACTTCTCTCAGATCCGGACTCATCTCCACCTACACAACCGAAATCCTCCCCTATGGCCTGCGCGCCAAAGGCTACTCCCTAATGTACATCTGCCTCTACGCCGCTCTCTTCTTCAACCAATACGTCAACCCCATCGCACTTGAAAACATCGGCTGGAAATACTACATTTTCTACTGCGTCTTCCTCGCCTTCGAAGTCGTCATCATGTATATATTTGTGGTTGAGACGAGGTATACGCCGTTGGAGGAAATTGCGAAGTTCTTTGATGGCGGTGAGGATGTGGTTGAGGTTGTCAATGTGGAGATGGAGAAGTTGGGAAAAGGGGGG
>JAAMPI010001460.1:0-14250 GCA_013054445.1 Cudoniella acicularis | reverse complement strand
AGCCACGAGTGTTGGGTGAAGGGGAAGTATTATAATGTGATGGTTTGAAGCGTCAAGGCTTTGTTTCTTGTTTCCCTGGGCAAAGGTCAGCGCGTCCGTGTGGCAGGCCTGTCAGGACCGATATAGCAGCCAGCGCTATGCGGGTCGAAGAGCGCTCGTTGGAGGAAGGCGCTTGGGGCTGGGCGATGCAGGACACACGCAGGCTGCACCGCATGCAGCTTGCAGCAACTTTGTTGTTGAGCTGTCTGTGGAGGGGGGTTGACCGTCGAGGTGAGGTGAGCCTGGTGCAGTGGTGAAGTGCGATGTGAGAGGCCTGATGGGCTGGGTGGAGCGTGTCGGGGCAGCGGGCACAAAGCGGCGAGCGAGCTGGTGATGTCAAGCGAGAGAGCGTTGCACAGCTGTAACCCTGTCGGAACCAAGCTGATACGTCCCTTCGGGAGGCAGGCTAGCAAGCAGCACCGGTGTGCGCTGTGATTGAACAGTGATTCGCGTTTGTGGGTGCAGGCCAGCACTGGTGATTGGCTCCGGGAAGCCTATTCTTGGACAGCTGGCACTGCTGGGCGCGAAGAGACTCCAGGGAGTAGACAGGGAGCAGACAGCCTGGTGGGGCAAAGGTCGCTGTGTGCGGGCTGATTGGGTGCTGCTGGCCTGGAGGTGACGAGCGAGTCCGGCAGAGCCCTTCGAGGCTTCGAGAAGCTGACGGCGAGGGGGCCTGTTCCTTCGTTGACGATGCGCTAAGGCGCCTGTGAACCGGGTGCCGTGCTGCTGGGAAGATGGAACAGGAGACAATCAAATTTGGCGAGGTTTGGGTGATAAAATATTGAGGGATTCGGACGAGGGTGAATGTTGGCTTGCTCTGCAAACTCTCGAAAGGATACTAAAGTTTGTCTTAGGATTCCCTACGCATTATGTACTCGTACTCTTCGCGCGGTGCTGCTGTTGACCTTGATCTCGTTTGAACTCAGGCGCGCGACACCATTGCTCTCATCTCTACGGTGCATTCGTTGGAGGCGACCAAGTCTTTCTCGCAGATCCCGCGCGGTTCGCATGGCAGCAGGGATCGATGCCAGCCGCCAGCCACGAGAACACCAAGGGAGACGTAGGAAAGAGGCTCAAGTGAGATATCTGAGTGGCTGCCATCTCCTCAAGAGCCAATCGAGACTGCCGCACCATGTGGAGGGCAGCGAGCGGAGAGAGCTTGGTCCGCGCGGTTGTGGGGGAATTGTCGTTCTATCTTTAGCATCCAACCCCGTTGAATGGGGATAGGTCAAGAAGATAGGTCAAGAAGGATCTTGGGATACTCTCTCCTCTGGCTTCTGTCCGCAGACCTCATCCTCCATCCAACAGTGTGGCTGTTCACAGTTTAACGCCATCATGGGTCACGGAATGCCTGTATCTTTGTTGTATCAACCCAGTGGTTTGATGATGGTATTTTTTCTATATGGATGACCTCACAAGAGGCCTTGTCACGGCGCGAACATCCTTCTTTCCATCACCAGTGTCGTTGAAAGCCTTGGGAGCCATGCGTTGAGTGGATATCCAACTCGCCTTCTGAATTTTGATGGAGCGTCAAGAACTAATCTCAAATAGACGCTTCAGCAGCCCTCGAGGACAAGGAAGAGACCTGGAAACCAAGCGCTGCTTCTATTTGCGATCATGGCGGTGAGTGTTGTCATAGAGATAAGTAGAGTGACAGTGAAATCTCAACTTCAATTGATCCGGCAGAACTGACCGGAAGAGGTTGGGAATAGCGAGCGGCAGGTCAAGGAACCTCGGTTTCTCTCAAAATATTACAGACAGCAAACTACTTGGTTACTGAGATCCCGATGAATCACTATCAGACTTGTGCAGGAGTGACCAATATCCCCATTTCAACAATCTCATTGCATCACAGGATCCGACGCCCACACTCCTGGCGAATGAATCCACCCAGGCTTCCCTTCACAAGGCATTCGATCCTTGAATCGTCAACTTCGCGCCCAGCCACTATGCTTAAATCACAAATACCTAAGCCGTATGCCGTGCCATCTCCGAAAAGCCTTGCTATCCCGGCCCTCCGCCCAATGGTTTTCTCCTAGAAGGTACCACGTGACAGTTATAGTTTCCTTGGATAAGAACTGATGCCAATTGAAATCGCTGAGTCGTAGCGCCGATGATTCTGTTGGTTCCCACGATTCCACGCATGGAGACGATGGCGTCGGGGATATAACCCGTGCCAACATTGCTCAAACTTTGTCCAAGCAGGTAACCAATCGTGAGAATTCTCTCCTCGAGGTGATATCTTCTTGATAAGGAGTTGAACGAGAAGAAATTGAAAAATGACTAGTATCGCGGATTACAAAAAAAGCTTCAAGTGCCTAAGCTCATCTTGTGATTCTGTATATCTTATGAAAGTAGATTGCTGCGAACCCAGGAAACATAAACATAAAAAGAGCTGGAAAATGGTACGCCACGTTATCTGAAGTGAAGTATGCCTCATGCTTAGATGACAACATGTAGAGTTGGGTCTTAGAATAGAAGATGTGAGTCCGCTTATCCATCTCGATGACTGACCCGAGTCCTCGGGACCCTGCTCCGTACATGGACAAGTTTTGTCAGCATCCGACGCCGAGAATAGCAGAACCCGGACTTGTTGGTGTCCGAGCCGTAACAGGCCTTTCGCCATACCTATAAGTGGGGGAAAACGATCTTAGAATAAGGAGAGTAGGCTATCCAACGAATGAGCTCATCGTCTGGCATAGATAAAGGTGAAAATGGAGGTACCATACGGGAATAGACGCGCGGCGGAACTTTTCACAGATTCACAGTTCTGGGGACTCGTAGATTCCGTGAGAAATGACACTGGACAGTCTCATCATCTTATGAGATAGCCTCACGGCATGCGCTCCCACCCTTGCCGTTAACCGAATTCCCAGCAAGGAGAACCGACGGCGTGCATCTTCCGAGATTATTGAAGCTTTGCAGCTCGGGGGTTCATCGGCCAGGATCTTCTTTCCGCCGTGCGTATTTTTCGAGAGAGGATTGGGTATGTTTTATACAAACCTGACAAAGCTCGATATTGCCAAGGTTGAGATCATGGCTTTGGGTCGATCGGGAGCACAAATTCCACGGCACCTGTGAGCTTCATTCGGATGTGGTTGGAAGGCTTAAATGAAGCAATGCCACTGGTCGCGCGACCAAAAAGTCTGTGATTCTTGGACTCGGGATTGGATCAACACACGAGGGGAACAGAATTTTACTAACGACTTCAGGACATACGACCTCCCTCCCGGTCCTCAAGCCTATCTCGGTATCGACGTGCAGGAAATGGTCGAATTGCAGTATACAGGCCGAATCGCACCCTTGCGATTTGATTTAGCCGGCATCTTCTGCTCGGCTTTGATCGCATCGATGGCGAGGGAGACGCAGATCTAAACGCAAACGGTGGGCGGGCGATACCTGTGTTTTGCGGGCAGAGCCCACTGAGAGCCAGGTACCAGCAGCGTCACAGCGTAAAGTACAGAGTGGCCAGGCTTGTCCAGTGTGGGAGTTCTCTGGGAAAAAGGCCATGGACCCCTATAGCAGGCGGGCCGGGGGGCGCTGGTCGTGGGAAAATGGGCGAGTGAGGCCGACAGATGTCACCTGGCTCGTGGCTGGATGAGCCCGCCGCCCGCCGCCGTCTGCAAAGCTCCTGATCGTTTGCCCAATGCCCACAGCTTTAGCCGGCCAAAGGCCCTGGCTTGACCTTCCCCGTTGATTCTTCCCCGGGCCAGCAAGCACTGGCTCGAGAGCTGATTCATGGCTTAACAAGACCCTCCTTCTCCGTGCCTCGCCCTCACTGGCCGTCCCTGAAAGACAACCAGCGTCCGGTCACCATAAGGAGAGATTGATATTAAGCGGTCCGTACTGCCGCGTGTCTGGGCAGGCTTTGTGCATAAGGCATTCGAGTCTCAATTGATTGAAGATCGGAATAGCGCGTACGGAGCATTCGTATAATACCATGCGGACCCCATATATGTACTTCTCCAGGTTTTGACTTCGACTTCCAGCGCCACGACGAAGACGAGTCCTCGAGACCACGTTTGTTTGCACGCTGCTTCACTATGGATTTCCAACACACCAAAGGGACGTTCGAGTTGGCGGGGAAGGAGTTTCCACGCGTGACTTGGTATAAGCAGAAGGGAATGCGGGGGTTATACATTTGTTTGCTGTTTGTCGTTCTCACGTCTGCAACAAATGGGTACGACAGTTCGATGATGAATGGCCTCCAGAGTCTTCCGCAATGGCAGGACTGTAAGTGTACCTGAGCCGTCGGGTTTGTGCTCTGCTAATGTGCTTCCTAGACTACAACTCACCATCACCGTCGCAACTCGGCCTTTTGAATTGTATATGGGCCGTGGGGTCTCTCGTTGCGCTTCCTGTTGTACCATATACTGCCGACATGCTTGGTAGACGTACCGGAGTGATGGTCGGGTGTTCAATCATGATCGGTGGAGTTGCGCTTCAGAGTCTTGGGTTCACTTTCGCGATGTTTGTTAGCGCTCGATTTTTCATCGGATTCGGAGTGGCCATCGCCCATGGATCATCCCCTCTATTAATCACGGAACTCGTGCACCCTCAGCATCGCGCAATTTATACTGCCATTTACAATACCACCTGGTATATGGGAAGTTTTGTTGCCGCATGGCTTACATTCGGTAGGTGCTTGTTCATGGATTTATATACTCTCAGATATTGAAACTGACTCAACGTAGGAACGAGCAAAATTGGAGGAAACTGGGCTTGGAGAGCCCCATCTCTTGTCCAAGCTCTTCCGTCCACATTGCAAATGATTTTTATCTGGTTCGTCTGGATTCGGATATACACCTATTCGTCAACTAACAGATTACAGGTTCGTCCCAGAATCACCCAGATGGCTGATTTCGCGAGGCAAAAATGAGAAAGCTTTGAGGATTCTTGCCGATGCGCACGCCTCAGGAAATAAGTTGGATGAAGTAGTGCAACTAGAATATCAAGAAATCCGAGGGACTTTGAAACTTGAACAAGAGCTTGAAGGTGGTAACTGGAATGATCTCTGGTCAAAACCTGGTAACCGCCATCGCTTGATTATCCTCATTTCACTTGGATTCTTCTCTCAATGGTCTGGAAATGGCCTTGTCAGGTAAGCTGCTCCAGATATCAGTTCTTTAGCCCAAACTGACAGACTTCAGCTACTACATCCATACTGTCCTAGACCAGATAGGCATCGAAGAGTCCAGCCTCCAATTACTTATAAACGGAATCCTGCAATTCACCAACATTATTGTTGCCACTGGCATGTGTTTTCTCGTCGACCGACTTGGCCGACGAATGCTATTCTTGACATCGACAGCCGGAATGTTTGTCAGCTTCGTGGTTTGGACGATATGTTCGGCGCAATGGCAAATCCATCAATCGAAGGCATCCGCGAATGCCGTCGTTGTCATGATCTTCCTCTATTATGTCTTCTATAACACCGCTTGGTCTGGTCTGCTTGTGGGATATGGCGTTGAAATCTTGCCA
Source organism: Cudoniella acicularis (assembly GCA_013054445.1). Lineage (NCBI taxonomy): Eukaryota > Fungi > Ascomycota > Leotiomycetes > Helotiales > Helotiaceae > Cudoniella > Cudoniella acicularis. The sequence goes on along the minus strand of JAAMPI010001460.1, from coordinate 8,730 downwards.
TATAACATTCGTGCGAAGGTATGCTAAACAAAATCACACTTCTGTCTTTTAATGGAAACTAACAGAGTGCAGGGCATGACTGTAATGTTTTTGGCCATCGATCTTTCGCTCTTCTTCAACCAGTACATAAATCCCATCGCTTTAGCTAGCTTGACATGGAAGTACTATATCTTCTATGATATCTGGCTCCTCTTCGAACTCCTCATTATATATAAATTCTATATCGAAACACGAAACACCCCTCTCGAGGAAATCGCCAAGCACTTTGATGGCGAAGGTGCCATAATCGGTGGCACTGCTGCTAACGAGAAATCAAGACAATTGGCTGAAGAGATTGAGAAGGCTGGACCCCTACCTATTGAAAGCACCGCGGATTTGCACGAAAATGAAAAGGACATCGGCCGGATACCTGGAGCTTCTGTTTAAGGTCGGAATTGTTCGCGGAGGAAACAGGTGAGGGTATACTCTCAGGACCCCAAGCGGCAGGAGGAGTATTTCGCTGCTTCGTGTTCAACGACTCAATGCCGTAAACCAACCCAGCACTGTGTATATCGTTGCACGAACAGATGAAAAGGGCTACAACAGGTCGAGAATTTTGACCCCTGGTGTGGCTAGAGGGAGAGCCCTTCAAACAAAGTTGCGGACTGTATTATAACCCTCAAACCCCCGGATGGCCAACTGTATCGGTTATTCGCGATGACAGGAAAGAGTGGGAAAAGGCTATCGTATTGAGAGGTTTGGCGGCAACTAGCAGCCACTACCCTCATATAATGACCTGGCAAATTTGGAGAGCTGTTTCAGGCCAGCGGACCAGTCTCCGATTATGAAATGCCTGGCAGATATTTTAGAGGACGATACAAGAGGCAAAACACGCAAGCGGGGTGTCAGATCAAAGGGAGGGTGACTGAGAAATATCAAGGTTGCAAAATTATTGTTACAAGATTTTCTGGTAGAGCTACAAGACATAGTCTGGTAAAAATATTGTAATCAAAATGTAAAACAATATTGTTTGGAATATCATCTCAGGTTGAAGGTGGAGGTAGATCAGATGAACCTAACTTCCGAGATAGCGGCGGTAGACTTTTCCAGAAGACTTTTCTTTTTCTATATCATGATAAGGTTGTGGACCGAAGACAAGCCATACTCCACTCTTACTCGGGAAGGCCGAGACGGCGGCGATGACTGCAATCAAGCAAAGCAGATGTGAGGATTGGAATTGTCCTATGGCTTTGTCACAATATTTCAAATACGCCGGCCAGTTATCACGACAAAAGCCAAAAACAACAAGGTACAGCATACCAAGACTCAATTTAAAAGACAATGGTGAAAATAAGTCCTTGATGTCCGTTTGAGTCGATGAGTTTCCCCAGAGTCCTCTACCTGCCCGAAGGGGCTAGGTGAGGCACTAATCAGTCGGCTAGGCGCAACGTATTCGGCCTCGAAATTCATCAAAAGATCCACCAACTCGCGCTGCCCACTACCAATTTTCTCACGTGTGTCCTCTTTCCTACCTCCGTCCAGATCAAATAGTATCACGACCGCCAGATCAATTCACATTCCTTCACCCGATCTCTCACTCTTCGGGATCGCTATCTGATCCTAGCGAACACGCGACCGCAATCTCCGCGAGACATCTCCCCTCCAGATAAGATCGCAAACAGATCCAACGCAGAATCTCCTAAGCTCCACCATCAAGATGGATCCTTCAAAGGTGTCGATATTTAAGACCTATGAAAAGCCCAGAGGCCAAGGTGGCTCTGGTTCCTTTGCAACATTCATGATCATTGGCCGTGAGTACTGTCCGTTCAGCTTTTGTGCTTGACTAATGCAAATCATAGCCGTATGCTTCTTCTTGGGCATGCTCTTCTCGTCCTTCCCTTATGACTACCCTCTCTTATGGACGTCTGAGGTTACTCCTGATGCGTACTATGATCAGCTGGAAACGCATCTGAAGTTTTTGCACGCCTCTCCTCCCATCATCCCTCGAATTCTCCACATTGCCATCTCCATCGGCTTCATCGGCTTCTTCATAAAGCTTTTCAAACCATCCGAAGCCAACTTGTTGTTTGATGGCGCATCACTAGTCTTATATGTCGTGGGTGTCGTGGTTTACATTACAAATATTGTCAAGGGTCTCAGGATTGTTACTCTCGGCGTATATGGTGTACCTGAAGGAAGTTCTGATCTTGCCATCGGAAGAGAAGACAGTTTGAGGGTTATGGCCGCCAGTAACACAATCTTGGCTCTTGTCTTGGTCGGGGTACTTGTCTTACAAGCCGGTCAATGGTACGCAGAACGGAAGGAGCAGGACGAGGTCGAAAAGTTCGAAAAGGAACAAGAGGAGAAGAATGCCACCAAAGGCCAGAAAAGCGGAGGACATGTGACCAGATCCTCGTCGAAGAAGAAGCAATAAGTGCTTTTGAGCGGATTTTCGTTTATTGTGGCTTGTGGTGTAATTATTGGCATATCCATCCCATCCACTGCTAAGAGCATGTATCTTGATAGGTACTATTTGTTACACGATCCTGACCAGTCTAATCTGAGATAGGTTGAAATGCATTGAAAAAACACATACTCCAATATTAAGTGAAGATAGCTTTGGGGATCGCTAGTCACAAAATTCAATACCACTTGACTTAGGACGCCAATAGAGGTTTGATGAAACCATTTCTTCAGACTTCCCGGTTGGTTGTAAGATATACTCGAAGTGAGTTTCTTCATAATTTCACAATCGCAAGCTGACATGACATTCCATGACCAAAGAGAGTTACCCTTGAACCGTGTACGGAATTTTTAAAACTGCACAGCAAAGGATGAAATCCCTCATCGTTGCTGATTTCATCCGTCTTGATCATAGCCGATTCTGAAAAGCTTTTATCGACTCCTATTCAAGTCTATGAGCTGGTTGAAAGATCTCTGAATTCTCTTCTTGTACCTAGAAACCCTTGTGATCGGTAAGAATTAGTACCTACGCTCTCGGAAATTTCCAGCTTGAGTTTCACAAAGTCGAGTACTCGAGCTGAAAGGTCGTGTTACAAGTCGAATCGCTGGGCGCTAGTCTTACGTGGTACCAATACTTGCATCCCGATATCTCAAGCTACGGGACGGGTATCTGCCTAGCTGCGGGCTTGCTTCATCACTGTAACCTTGTGCTCTTTCCCCCGAGTACAGTAATGGTACTCATTTAGCCCAAACATGAGGAAATCATGCTCCAGCGAGTCCGCTTTCTATTGGCACCATCCCATTATTGTAGATTCATGCGCAGATGATCACGGAGTTGCTTTGCAGCATGTTGATTTTTGACTTTTTTAATTGCAATTACCTCTCTCAGCTTATGCTTCCGTTGAATGCCACCCTAGTCGTATATCATTATCTCGCAATCCTCTCTTGAGCTTGAACGGCACCTCCGAAGATCATGACTTTTCATGACCGCGATCTACATCAATCAATGCCGCAGCATGTCAGTAGCTGATTGTTGCATATAACATTTGCATCATTGGGGATCACCAAGCCACTTTTCTCGCAGAGCCAAGGACTGAGTACGAGCTTCATGTTGCTTCATACACTTACTTCAGAAGAGGGTAGAGATCATCATGTGTTGCACAACTCCTATATGAGCATAACCACTCGTTCCAAGTCCAAGGTCAGCGTCGTGATACTAATCTTTATTGTAATCAGCACAATGCATGATCATCTCATAAAAGCACGGAAATAAAACAGGTAAGACGTATTGCCTTTTATCTAAGTGGATAAAACGGTAGCTCTTGTGCAACGATAGGCACTCAAAGAGTCGTACTGGTGTCTCTTTTTACGTTTCTTGTGTAATGGATGATTACTTGAAATGTGGTCTAAAGCTCATAAGGTGCCGTCTCTTTCACCCTTCCTTAGTTTTCCTGTTGAACACAGCCTTCAACAAAAATTTCCTCGTTGACTTGACTTAGCTGTTGTAAACATGCGTTCTTTGCTCCCTTTGGCGCTTTCCGCGTCCTTAGTAGCAGCCTTCGACTCTGCCTACGATTCTAGCTACGATTCTAAGATATTCGCGAGTATATGGGCAGGCAATCCTTCCACTCTTCACTCAAATGCCGACCATCCCATATCAGCTGGCAATCATTCCAAATATCCTACCGTGGAGCTACCATATGCAAAGCATCTCGCTACAACCGAGAACAAAGATGGTGGATATATCACCTACAAGAACATCCGTTACGGACAAGCACCCATCGGGGAGAAACGTTGGCAGATTCCAGTCCCACCAGTGGCTGTGCAGAAAGACAGGCCAACATACAATGGTTCCTACGGGCATTCTTGCTACCAAGCTCTCCCGCAATGGGTCATCGATGCCCAGACAACAGCAGATGACAAGTTTGACATGGAAAAATGGCTGAGAACAGAGACTGATGGTGAAGATTGCCTGTTTTTGGATGTGGCCAGACCGATCAATATCACCGCTAAGGAGAACGGAACACTTCCGGTTCTGGTATGGATTTATGGTGGTGGGTACGTTTTTGGAGCGAAGGATATGCCAGCCTACACTCCTGCAGGTCTCTACACCAGAGCTCAAAACAACAGTTTTATCTATGTTGCTTTGAATTATCGAGTATGTGTTCCTTGTCTCTTTACTCTTGATATCTTTAGCTGACTTTGACAGATGGGAGCATTTGGTTTCCTTGCAGGTCCAGAATTCGAAGACCAAGGGGGTAAATCCAATCTCGGTCTCTATGATCAAAGACTGGCCCTTCAGTGGATCCAAGATAACATTGGGAAATTTGGCGGAGATCCAAGAAACGTGACAGTAATGGGTGGAAGTGCTGGAGCAGGATCGATTGCCCATCAGATGGTTTGGGATGATTCAACCGTAATACCCAAAACCCCATTCAAGAAAGCTATTATTCAAAGTCCGGCATGGGTACCCTCGCCTGGAACCTCGTTGGGCCTCACATATCAGACCATCAGCTTCTTCGACTTCTTGGATTTCTTGCAAGTTGACGCTCTTGAGGAAGCGAAGAACCTACAAGAATGGGAGTTGAAAGATGCAAATAGGGGTGTTGTCTTGAAATCTCCGTACGGTATGTTTTCGTTCTTTAACACACCATTCGAACGGCACTAATGGACTGTTTCTCCTTAATAGGCACTTTCACCTATGGCCCCGTCGTCGACGGCTCAGCCATCAAAGCACCTCCGCTCTCCCTCTTCCGACAAGGAAAACAAAATCAATCTGTGGAGATCTTCACCGGCGGTGTTGGTGCAGAAGGCATGCCTTTCGTCCCCATTCACACCGCACCCTGCATCTTCTCAGCCGACTGGACAGTTACCGAACTGAGCAACTATATCAAGAATGCACTTCCACTCATTGACCCCCTCACCACCGATGACATCCTGAGAGAGTATCCCGACGAAGGCACAGCATGCTTTCTCTTCACTGCGCCAGGAATTTCCCGCCGCACCAGACGACTCGCCAAGATCGCAGGAGAAGCACTCGTAAACTGCAATGCTAGAGGAATTTCCACCGCTAGCGGAAACAACACCTACAACTACATTTTCTCTCGCGTCATAAATACCGAATTGGGCCGCATCGCAAACATAAGCATGCTGCACGGCCAAGATATGCCCTACACCTTCTACAACAAGAACACCTCCTCCACGGACGTCGTCCCGTACATCGCAGAGCAGTGGCAGAAATACTTGATGGGATTTGTGCTAAAGAGTGATCCGAATTTCCTGAATACGACGACGAAGATGGCTAAGTATGGGAGTGAGGGGAATGTGGTGCAGTTTGATTGGGCGAATGGGACGACGTTGGTGAAGGATAGCCATAAGGGGAAGAGGTGTGATGAGTTTTGGCCGAGGATTTGGGATGCGTATGGGGTTGAGGAACGTGGGCCTGAACCTGGACCGCCAGGACCGCCGGGGCCTGAGGGTCCAGGTCCTTGGGAGAAAGAAAAGGAGGATTTGAAGTGAGGGCTTGCAGGCTTCGGAATACTGTTAGCTGTAGAGAATGAGTGCTGTTGGGATGTTTGAAGTTTTCCCTTGATCTGTCACGCTCAAATGAGACATTGTGGATTCTATCTGGGTTGTTGTTCGTATCTTCTGTAGGAATAAAAGCTTCTTAGTTGAGGTACTTTGCTTCTTGGCTGACTGCAAGTGCCGTTGTGATCTGGAGCTTTCTTCAAGTCTGCAAGGTCAGAGAAATGAGTTCTTCCATAGGGAAGGAGCCGGGGACGGGTACTCGTGAGTAGCGGGAGCTAAGAGCGGATGCTCATGACTAAAAGCGCCAAGCGAGCGGATACTCGTAACTAAATCGCGGATACTCATAACTAAAAGCGGGAGCTCGTTACTAAAGACGGATGCTCGTACCTAAAGACGGGAGCTCATAACTAAATCGCGGATGCTCGTTACTAAATTGCGGGAGCTTAAGACTAGTAAGGCTTAAGCGAGCGGATGCTCGTAACTAAAAGCGGGGGCTCATGACTAAATCGCGGGAGCTCGTTACTGAAAGCGGGTGGCCGTGACTATAATAGCAGGGGGGGTTCGTGAGTATTAATGGAAGGAGCACGACCGATCCCCAGCCCGCTTACCTAAGTGGGCACCAACAACACTTCAAAAATACAAAACAACCATAAACTCAAGCGCTATGAGAAGTTGGAGAGACAGTGGAGTTTGCAGAAGGATTCAGATGTGGAATTTTAAATGTCTGCATGGTTTAGAGTCTTTTAGGGATTTCACAAAGCGAACGACTCGGACGGAGCGAGAATGCACTTTGAGGGAAGAGATAAACGGCCTCGTACTTTTGAAAGCGACCCTGTGAAGATCTTTGCAACTGCGAGATATTAAGGAAAGGACAGGCAAGCGGTTTCGTCCGCTTTCGAAGAGAGCCTATGAATATCTTTCCCCCTGTGAGATACTCAGAAAAGACATGGAAGTGGTCCAGTCCACTTGGGAAGAGCTTCTGTGAATATTTATGCAACTGCGAGGTATTAAGGATAAGATGGATTGCAGATCTCGCAGAAGCTGAGAGTAATGCTGAGCATCTCTGCAGCTGTGATGCAATCGGACACTTGCAAAAGATTCGAGAACAATAGGACGGAGTGATGAAAGCTTCAATTCATCTCTGGAACAGTCTCTCTCCAACTGCGAACCATTCTAAAATACAAACAAACATCCTCAATAACACTTCCGCTTTGGGCAGCTTTTCGGAACTTCAATCACCAACTTAACACTATGGCGAACGTTCTCCAGACCACCGAACTCATCCAGATAATACATCTCAAGCTCATGCTCCAAAAGCTTCAACTTAGCCAAACCCATCGAATTCTTTCTGTCCTTATCAACAACAGGTGCATCTTTCAAACCCCTCAACTCCAACCGATGTCCCTCCACACTCTTCAAGATTGGTGCCGTCGGATAAAGAGCCACGATGAGGGGAAGGCGCTTGAGAGCAGGGAATTGCTCGCGTGTCGACTTCACGAAGGTGGAAAGGAATTTGTGCAGAGCGCGCTTCATCCATCTCTTGTCATCGAAAGCTCGTGGGATGGGGTGATAGCTGTGAAGGCAGAAGGCGTCAAGGTTGAGGGCCAAAGCCAGATTTTGGATCCTTGAAAAGATTTGGGGGACCTAAGCGTTCTTGTTCGGAAACTCCTTGTAGATACCATGCATGATGTATTCAAGGGACGGATTCTTGTAGTACTGCTTGAGAGGATAGTATTCTGGCCGAAGATGGAAGCAAGGGTATGGAATATCGTTTTCCGGAAATATAAGTTTGCAGGTGTCGGTGGTGGGGCTGACGTACATTGTCGCAGCTTCAGGAGTGGAATCCTCAGTGTCATTTATGACGAAGGGCATCCAACCTTCTGGGTCGGGGTGAACAGCGCAGAATTCAGTGAACGGTGATCCAGCTGGGAGTTTTGAATCGTTTGGCAGAGAATTTGGGAGTCGACCGCGTGGTTCAGTTCCAGCGTTTTCTCCACGGGATCGGGATCGTTTCCAACATTGTTTAAGTTTTGTTGTCTCCACAACCACTGCCATGCAATGCTTGGTCATTTATGGCCACGTGTAAGAGGTCTCAAAATGGCAAGCACAAAAATCTTGAGGCCGACTTTGCGAGCATCGGAGGAAGCGTGAAGGATACGTAGGAAATCAGGGAACGGAGGCATGTACAGTACTAATAGCAAATTAGCCGAGCTCTTGAGAAATTTAGCAGAGAATATGTACCTCGAAGCGGTGATCGGCAATGGCTATTGGGACAATCCGCGGAGCTGCAGCAGCAAACTCCCAGATCCTTAATTACAGCTCCTTTGCCAGTTCCGGGAAGAGAAGGAACTGTATTGCTGGAACAGGAGCTGGGGCTGGGGCTGGAGCAGGAGCAACAGCGGCAGATGAGACGGCTTCTGTTGCTGTCGTTGCTGCTGCCTCGTCATCTGATAGCGCAAAGCCTTCCTCCTCGTCGGAGAAGTGGTTGAAGTCGAACTCGTCATCGGAGAAACGCTCGTTTAATGCCATTGTGTCTGTTGACGACAGTGTTGGTTGTGCTCTGCAGCTGAAAAGTGTGTTTCGAAATTCAAATGAAAGGGATTCAAATGTCTTGTGAAGGTTGCCAGGTGGATGAGGAAGTTGGTGAAAGAACGGCAGGGGAAGAAACAGCAATCAAAGGAGAACTTACACGACACGACAGGAAGAAAACTGTGACAGTATTCTAGAAATCAAACATGTCAGTATGCGCATGAGAAAGAT
>JAAMPI010000146.1:7277-59793 GCA_013054445.1 Cudoniella acicularis | reverse complement strand
CAGCACAGCATGGATGCCCATATGCGCCGGACACCAACAATAGGCCGCCCGTGATACCCATTCCGCTTTAACCAAATACCGAAGGAGAACCACGCCTCAGCCAGCGTCGAAGCGGGGCATTTCAAGAGCTATGGATGCACTCCAGGTCGACTTAGCCAAGCTGCGGCGTGATGCCAACCTTACTCAGAGTATCGAAGATGTTGATAAGATCATTGAGCAGCTTGAGAAAGCAAGAGAGGCAATAGTTGAAGGTTAGCAAGCCCTACCTCCTACGATCATGATATGACATCGTTATGGGTGTGAAGTCCAGCAGAACCTGGTTCTATGTTACAACTATCTTCAGTGTGCTGTGCTAAGAAACTTATAGACCCAAACTCGGCGTCCATAACGTTGGCGAAGTTACAAAATCCCCTAAAACATGGCTTTGACAAAGTCAACGAGGACCTCAAAAAGGTGTATAAAGGACACACCACATATGGCAAAGCACTAGATAAGGTTTGCTGTTGGAGATATCCTCGTACAAGCACAAACTAATTCTTTTGCCAGAATTTCCCAGTCAAAGCACTGCCTACCGATTATGACGCCCTGGCATCGCATCCTACGTTAATAAACAGAGCCATCGCGATGCATCTTCTGCGAGAAGGACAATTTTCAGTAGCTTCAACCTTCCTCGAAGAAGCACAAGACAATCCACCACATCCTGAGCCAACACCGGGCACTCCAAATCCAGCAGAAGAAGATGAGACAGATCTCACAACCCTCAAATCGAGAGAACTACAGGACAAGTTCTCAAATATGTACAAAATACTTCACGAGTTAAAGGCTAGGAATCTGCATCCAGCTATTGAATGGGCTAGGGCGAACAGTTCCGAGTTGGAGAAAAGGGGAAGCAACTTAGAGTTCGAGCTCAGCAAGTTGCAGTTTGTCTGGTTATTCTTGGGACCATCTGTCAATGGTCTCCCAGACGATATACATAATGGCCTTCCTGGGGCATTACAATACGCAAAGGAGCATTTCCAGCGTTTCCAGATACGGTTTCTGAGGGACATACAGCAATTAGCTACGGCAATGGCATATCGCTCTAATCTCCGGGACTCACCTTACTACCGTACTTTCGATACCGAAACAGCCTGGGACGACGTTTCATCCTCTTTCACCCGAGAATTCTGCTCACTACTTGGCCTCTCCGCCGAATCACCTCTATATATAGCCGCTACAGCGGGCGCTATCGCTCTTCCGACACTCTTGAAATTGGCGTCTATTGTGAAAGAGAAACGCACGGAATGGACGACTCAAAATGAGTTACCTGTCGAGATTGCCCTCCCTCGAAGTATGATCTTCCACGCCATATTCGTTTGCCCTGTCAGCAAGGAACAGACCACGGAGCTTAATCCCCCAATGATGATGCCATGTGGGCATGTGGTAGCAAAGGAGAGTTTGCAGAGGTTGAGCAAAGGGAGCAGATTCAAGTGCCCTTATTGTCCAAACGAATCTCAACCTAAAGATGCTAGGGAAATTATTCTGTAATATGCAAATATTTGTATACTGGTAGTATTAAAGAGAATGAGTTGAAGAAGAAAGGTCGTTGATTTACATAGAGCGATGAATACATGCGTGCATGGGTGGAGTATAGGGCGTGCTTTTGGAGCTGGGGGGAAACACATCAGGAGGGGCATCCAGGTTGGCATTCCGATACTGCACATATTTCACCATTGAATAGAGCATCACCTCAAAGAACGAAGTGGCTTATTACTTGAGCCATATTTTGATTTTAATGCTCATAGATGGAATTTGGTAAAGTAGACGTCTACTAACTCCGATAGCGGCCGCCTCCAAGACATCCCGACTCTCAACCGAAATCCCTCACCGTCAATTTTAAACCTGGGAAGCCGAAAATTCTCCACCGACTACTGTAGCAAGTAAGACAATTCCATGTATTACGCGTCCGCCATCTGCACACTGAGGGCACCGGGATTTTTTTTTCTGTTGCATTTCGCAGTTATGTCTTGGCAAGCTTACATAAAACTGGTATAAAGAAAGGGGTTCATTCGTAAAATCAATATCACGTGCATAAATCCAGGAGGGCATCCTTGGATCTTGTACGCCAAACTCCGTAACCCATAACCAGATTCCCGACCCATTTGTCAATTCATATAGCGGTAGCGTCTGCAATATCAGAACCTTTGGTTTCCCCTTCATCGCCTACTTTAGGCTCTTCTTCCGTTTTGCCATCGGCATCAGCCAAGACTATGTCTTGTTCCTCTTTGACTTCCATATCCACATCTTCCTTGATTCTCTTCTCGTCACCGCCTATCTCTTCCTCGGCTTCACGCTTCGGTGTGGCTGGAGCTTCGACTTCCTCCTTGACTTCTTCGTTTTCAATAGCTTCTGCCTTTCTCCCTACAGCCGCTTCGATATCGATACCCTGCATACTAACCCCAGGTCCACCTCTTTCACTTCCTGAAGCAACAGACTGTGGTCCCATATCTTCCATGCCAATTTCTTCTGGCCCTCTGGCATGGGGAACCTCGTCCTCCTCTCCCATGCCATCAGAATCCCCTCTTAATTGTGCAACTGGAACCACACCTGCGCGCTGCTCTTGTCTCAGTAGTTCGCCTTGTGTGACGCCACCTTCTGCTCTTAAGACTGCAGCTACACCGTTGCTCTCCGTTGTGGCTGAGGAAGCTGCTTCCCGTGTAGAGGAAATACCATTCACAGAAACCGAGACAGTCTCTATGCCACCCGGACCATTGGGGCCTTCAATCATTTCTGTACTCTCGGTCTTTACCTCCCCCTCCATAGGCGAGTGAACACTTCCATTGCTATTTCCATTCTTGTTCAGCCATGGTATTGGCGTAAGAAGAGCGCCACCTAAACTCTCGTCAGAGCCTAAAGCTGATTGTGTAGCTGACACTGTATTGCCCCATGATATAGAGAGAGGATCCGTCGTGCCATTCGAGAGTATCGCTGCGCTTGAAGGGTCTGGGATCGCGGGAGGAAGAGGGAAAATGTGTGCGCCAGAAGTAACATGTACAACTCGGTCAACGGCATGGAGATATGATGGGAGAGTTCGGTAATATTGTGTTGGAGATATGATGAGTTCTGCAAGTCGTTGAATCGTGTGTGGGGGATATTTTGAAAAGAGCGTCTCGAGTGTTGAGGTTATCGAAGACAGAAGTGTTTGTATTTGAGGAGGAAGTGTTGCTGCTGGCGGAGAAATCGCTGGGGGAGGCGCATTCTCCTTATTTGTTGATTCTGATGAGTCCTGGCTTGAACCTTCGGTGTTTGTGGATTGAGTTGGTGGTGATGACGGTATTATTTGAGGAACTGAGAGCTGAGATGGAGGAGATGCGCTGGGAAAATCTTCTTGCACAATCTAGATTTCGTTGGAGAGAAATCGCGAAGATTCAGAGGGAATCGGCATACCTTTTCTAATCTTGGAATCAAGCGCGCGAGAAGACCTGGCCATTGCTCACTTCGAAGTTGTCAGCGCTCGTGATGTGCACGAACCGGGTTTTGTAACATACTAATCCATTGATTTGCCATCTGCTAGCGTTCGTAAGACTTCATCGTCAGTATCGAGATCCATCGTTGGTATTTGCGACAGGAATGTATGTTTTGGAGATGAATTTCAAGGCGCGTTAATTTCAGCCGAGATCTGGATCGCGGTTCCCGGTTCGCGTTGGGGCAAAGTTGCCTCACTACAAGGTTAGGTAACTTGCTATATATTTCATTTCAAATATACCACATCATGATATCACAATTTCTCCGAATTACTCAAATACAAAAATGTATCTCAAAAAAGCTATCTACTCGCCGTGTCTGTAGGGCATACCATCCGGTGTGCATACCTTACCTAACTCGTAACCTAGGCACTCCTGTATTTGGGTACGACGTGTACTCTCCTAAACTCCATGTTCAACTCAAGAGGCAGTGTTAATAATACATCACATGAACAAAATCGTATAGAGTCATCTGGCGGGAATCCACCAAAGGTAGTATGATTCTCAATTTAAAATATACTATCTACTACCTACTATCTACTGCGATATTTGTGTGCGGCAATCCTACTATGAGCATCCTAAGCGGCCTTCAATCAGGCCTCAAGAAAAACCGGAATAAGTATGTGGAGTAGCTTAAGTAAGTCTCAAGAGCTTTGGAGTGATTCACATAAGGCATCGTTGGATGTTACTCCATTGACTCGCCCGAGATTTTACTGTGGCCAATAACTGATTTGTTCAAGCAATCTCAATTCTCGTCAACCAACCGTACTTTACAGCCCACGTGCTGCGTGTCATCTATGACAGTATACTACACTGTCGCATCACTTCACACGCGGTCTATATTATGTGAAATCATCTGTAAATGTCTGTCGTCTTTCAATTGTGAGAAATTCGGGATGATTTTTGCCTTTCTTGTCAACAGCGCCTCTTCCAGGATTCTCAAATTATACAAATTATCCCACGGCTCTTGGGCTTGAGGATCGGCGCTGCATCCCGCCTTTTCCTATTTTTAGATCCCGAAATACAAACATTAGATGGCCTGGGGCATTTTAGAAACAGATATCTTCAAGATCCATAGAACCAGTTTTTCGACCTTCGGGTATCATAGCATGATGATCAAGTAATAGAAAGCAATAGTTCGTATTGAACTGGACTTGCCGGTATTCCAAAGCGGGCGGCCAGGCTGACCCGACTAAAACTAGCTGACAGCGCAGGATAATCCCACAGTGTTGGCAGGAATGTGTGAAACGGAAAACAATGTCCCTCAAGTTGCATCACCCCAAAGAGCGTAATCGCGAAACAATGGAACAGAGCCTGCAAGTCCGAGCACGTTTATGCCATGTTGAAAACGGCGTCATTGGAGCTTGAAGTCCTGGGTGTGTCGGTGACAGCAACTCAGCCTCGCTGGGTGAAATTGTGAATGGAGAGTCCTGCGCCCCAGTGCCAAGGAAATCCCGAGAAACTCGTAAAAGGATTGGACATGTTCAGCCAGAGCCTGTGGCTTTGTACCCTCTGGCCTCTCCACAGTGGCAGCACTTCTAAGTATTAGAACAGCACATGGTGCCTATCACCTCCTCGTCTTTGCGCCGTCAAGTAAAGCCTGCACCATTTATTCGCCGTTCGTGGTGAAATTCTTTTTTCCTCTCCAGCCGCCTGGAATCAGCCTTCTCCAGAGTCCTGACTCCCCACTTAGCGGTGCTCTTGGGCTGCTCTAGCGAAAGTGAGACCCCTGCGGCACTGCGGCCAGTACGCTTCGGCTTCTACAGCCAGAACTCTGGCGGAGCAGCGCATCTTCTGATTCTTCAAAATCGACTCCTTCCACGACCTCCTCCTTCTTCCCACCTATCTTCCATCCTTTCTTATTCATTCGCTGTCATCGACCTCCTCGTCCCTCATTCACCCCTCGCGCTCCTCGACCTCGACCCGCCAACTCCTAAGTTTCGTTTTCCTTATCGCTTTACAACCCCTTACCCAAATCCGTAGGGAAAACCAAGACCTCGCCACGACGCCAGCTGTTTCACGCTCGTTGCACATCCAGCAACGACTCTCATCTCCACGAGGCCCATCAATCTCAGACTGCCCTTCCCAGTCTTCCATCAAATTGACTTTGACAACCATCCGATCGTACTAGGCACTTCGCATTCGCGTTCGTCAAGACTTCTTTGAACTCACCCACACGAGCCTTGTCATAGCTCCATCACGGAGCTCTAGATATCGCCAACGTGGCTTACAGGCAGGATTCTCGCAAAAGTCTACTCCCAGACTCAGATGCGTATTCATTAGGAGGCTATTACAACAGAGAGGGACTCCTTCCGGCGAGAAGCGCTGCCTCTCGGCGGAGAAAGATGTACAAGTAAGACTACAGTCCTGAAAGATGCCGCTGTCTCTAACCTCTGCAGACCTAATACTCGATGGACATGGGCCTTCCTGATTACAGCTTTCGTACAAGCAGTAATTGTGTTGGCCGTTGAAGCGTAAGCATACTCCTTGGCCGTCAGCATCGTGAACCTCAGACTAACACTCGGTTTGCAGTTATGTTTTCGCAATGTTCCAGGAGAGTCTGCTGCAGAACCTTACGCCAATACCTCTGGTCAAGACAATCCCGACATACCTCACATTATTCATTTTCGGGTTCATTTACCAACTTGTGTTGGTTTATGATTCTCTGCGATTAAAGAATACTATCCAAGTAATTGGGCTATGCATGTACAACGTGGGAATGCTCATATATTCGTCCATTCAATACGACCAGATCAACCAAGCAATCGAGGGGTTGGAAACTTACCAACCTCAGCCATATATCCTACCAAGCAGTAGAGTCTGGCCAAATATCTCGCCCTTACTCCTCGCAGTGCCATGTATTATTGCAGCGTTCACGGTCGTACTATCTTTCATCGCATGGAAGTTGTACGATGAGTTTGCATGGACAATATACAAGCATATCAGTGCAGACCTCCGCATGAAACGTCGCTTTTTGACATTTCAGGTAAGACAGCACAACAAACATACTACTTTATTCTAATTTTTTGGCAGATCTATATTGCTCTATTGAAGTTCGATTTCTTCTTCTTCCTTGGCTTTACAGTGCAATTCCTCGTCATTGTTGCATCAGCAACTCAAGACGCCGAATTCGCCCTGACTATTGCTGCCATTCCAATCACCATCTTCATTCTCTTTATGGCTGCATTCTTCACCCGCCGCGAGAACAAATTTGGCATGGTATGCACTATAGTGTTATACTTCTGCGGATTGGCATATTTCATCTTCAAGCTTCTCCGGATGTATCTGCCAGCAAAGAGAGATCAATATAATGCCGTGCGAAAGACCTTGACCAGCTTTGCCGTCATCACAATCATATTGATTATCGGGACAATCATCAACGCCTGTGTTTGCATGGCAAACTTCGATCAGGGATTGAAGCAACATGTCATGTCAAGAAAGATCGGGGTCGAGGAAGAAAAAGGGGACCATATGACCGAGCTACCAGATTTAAAGCCTGGACATGCACCGGTTTCGAGTCGAATGACGATCGATTGAGCTTTTTAATGGATAGCATTTGGAGCATTTGGAGCGGACAAGCTATAGGATCGCATGTCATGTATACTGAAACGACAAGATTGACGGTTTCTTTGGTTTTCGATGATTTGTCCTGGCCACTATGGCAGACCAAGGATGGCAGGTTTTAGGGTTAGCCACCCGGGGCGTTTGGAGAATTAACGGAGTTTGAGGTACTTGATGCCTTGGATAGGATGGCATTGCATGCGATCTTGTCACAAATTGAGCGACCTTTGCGCCTACATAGATGATGATCAATACTTTTACTTTCGCAACGCTCTGCTGTTTCCATATCTTTGAAGTGATGCTATAAAGATCTTGCTTGTACTCGTGTGGAGCGCCGAGTAACCCCGCCATTTTTACTCCACAGTACCTCGGTCTTGGGATCGAAGTCCGAGCGACTCCTTTCCACCAACTCCCCCAGATTTGTATGACCTCCCCATTTTCGTAAGTGATTGCCACATGCTTGAAGTTATTGCATCGCGTTTCTTTCAGAATTCTGCAGTCTTTTCTTACACTCTTACACTCTATCTGTACCAAGCGCTCGTCCCAGCTTTAAGACCTCTCCCAGGGGAAACACCAGAGACTTCACAACGAAAAATACTCACCAATTGCTGAATACCCTCATATAAAACCATGGCTCCTCATCCAGAATCATACACCAATGTGCCTTTCCGGCACATCCGCGTTTCCCACGTCCCAGAAACTTCACCAATACCCACACCCGTTATCCTCATCAGTCTATATCGTCCCGGCAAGCACAATGCCTTCACGGATACAATGACCGAGGACCTCGAAAAACTTTTCAATCTCCTCTCGCTCGACCCACGAGTCAAGTCTATCGTCGTCACAGGCCACGGCAAGATGTTTTGCGCAGGAGCAGACCTTGAAGGCGGACAAGGTCTAGCTTATAAACACGACACTGCTCGAACACATCGAGATGGAGGAGGAAGAGTTACGTTAGCTATACATCGCTGCACGAAGCCTATTATTGCGGCTATAAATGGCAGTGCGGTGGGGGTAGGGATCACCATGACTCTGCCAATGAATATCAGGATCGTAAGTGAGAGAGCAAAAATTGGGTTTGTGTTTGCGAGGAGGGGTATTGTGATGGAAGCAGCCAGTTCTTATTTCTTGCCCAGGTTGATTGGGTTGAGTAGAGCCATGCATTTGGTCACTACTGGTTCCGTATATCCTTCTACCCACCCTCTCCTCCGAGAACTATTCTCGGAGATTGTGCCGGAGGAGAAGGTATTGGCCAGGGCATTGGAAATTGCAGGTGATGTTGCGAAGAATACCAGCTCGGTAAGCACATATTTAATGAAGGATTTGTTGTGGAGAGGGCCTGGAACAGCGGAAGAAACGCACTTGTTAGATTCAAAAATATTACTCGAATTGTTTGATGGGAAAGACAAGAAAGAGGGAATTGATAGTTTCCTGGAGAAGAGGGAGCCGGTCTTCAAAGGGAATATGCAAGAGAATGCTCCAGCGGTTTGGCCATGGTGGGAGCCTATTGATACGAAACCTCCTGTTACTCCAGCCGAGGTGAAATCGAAGCTATAGACGGCTGGTTCCTCATCCGAGAACGAGCTATGTAGCCAAGCATAGAACCTGGAGACTACTCAGCAAACATCTCAATTTTGAATAGCCTCCTTATTGTCTAACCTACCCTTGTCTTCAAAAGCTCAAAATACTTTCAATTACTGGTTGGTTGTTTGGCAAGCAAGTTGAACACTTCAATTTTATGCCGAGCACCCAATTTTTAAGTAATTGATTAATTTCCAGCCCGTACATATGAAATTCATTATAAAGAAGATCAGAAGTGAATTTGGAGAGTGATTCCGAGAGTGACATCCGTCTACGATAATTTCATGGCTGACGTAAAATGCTGCATGCAAAGCTTCGGCGAGCTCTGTTCCTCCCACCTTTGACAACACAAAATTCCGAGTCAACCAAAGTCCAAATCCTCACCCATAACAGCTTCAAAAAAAAAAAAATTCGAAACTACCAGGCAGAAACCATGGTCCAAAAAGAAGTTGTTCTCACGGACAAGGCCCCTGCGCCTCTCCCTTTCTACTCCCAAGCCATCAAATGTCAAGGCATGGTCTACTGCTCAGGCTCGATCGGAATGGACCCAGTGACGAACAAGGTCATCGAAGGCGGTGTCGCTGACCGAACTGTAACTTCCTCTTTACCTCACCTAGCCTCTCATATTGACATTTTTCCTAGACGCAGGCTCTGAATAACCTTGCCGCAATTCTGGAGGCAGCCGGAAGCAGCATCGACAATGTTGTCAAAGTGAATGTTTTCCTAACCAATATGGAGAACTTTGCAGCGATGAACAAAGTTTACGAAAGTTTCTTTTCTAAGAACCCCAAGCCAGTGAGGACCTGCGTTGCAGTTTACCAATTGCCACTGGGCACGGATGTGGAGATTGAGTTAACAGCTCATTTGTAAGGTCTGTTGATTTTTTAGGAGAAGAGGAGATTCTTCTAACACTTGAAAAGGGAAACGGAGAAGGCGAGGTTGTGATCGAAAGAAAGTCGTTGAGAAATATCGAGGTTCTTGCGAGAATGCGAGATTGGAATCACAAAAGCTGCTTGCACTGCCTTGCAGACAGATGGCTTCAACCCAGTGACACTGAAATGGCGGGTTCTTTTGTTAAATTCCCAAACGTCAAGACCTGGGCAGTTGCCGGCCTTTACAGTTCAGTGTCGAAGATCTTGAAGGTTGCAACCCAATCTAAAGCGCTTCGCAAGTTGCAAGATCTTCTCACTTCTGGATTAACTGAAATCATTACCGTTGCATTCTTGAAAAATACCCTTGCACTATTGCTATTGTTTACATTCCTTTTTGTGCACTCAGGAATGCTCCTCCCGCCCTTTCTTTGTTGACGCCCCAAACCGTTTCTTCTCCCCTCTTTCTGCATGCGAAATGCAAGAAAATTTTTACGATTGCTTCAAGAAGTTAGTCGCTTTTAGCAACCATTTAATATGTCTGGAATCTTCTCTTCAACACCTCGAGGTGCGAACAGGCGTCCCAATTCAGAAACCAATAGCGCAAATATCCAAGATGCAATGAGATCAACCCCAAATTCAAGGAGTTCGAGGGGAAGAGCACCAACAGTAGGAGAGGGCGAAGAGGGTTTCTTTGTAGATCAAGCGATGTCGCGCGCGGAACTGAGGAGAAGGCAAGCGGAAGCGGCATTGCAAAGGTTACAGGCGGCGCAAGACGAGACTTGGACAGAAACCCAGCTTAAGATTACTGAGGAGAATCTTGGCATTCTTATGAATGCTGTAAGTGCTTTAGATAAGCACCTTTTTAACTTTACGGCGAAAGAAATCTAACACATACCTCTCAGGTATCGTCAATAGACGCACCACCTGCCAGATCTCGTTCTCGAGCACAGTCACAATCTCGCTCTCGAGCTCAGTTCCAATCGCACGGTCAAAAGCGGTCAAGAGGAGATTCTGATGCCGGAAATTTCCGTATAGCTCCAGATGAGGATTCCCGACCATTGTTCAAGAGACTCAGAAGCGCCATTGCTTCCACTGAGGAAGCGAATAACCTAGTGACAAGGAATCCTCAACCCATTCAAATACACTATGAGCAACAGCCTCTTAAAGACAGAGATGACAACTGGTTCGTTGGGATGTTCGAAAAGCTGTTTGACCAAACATCAAATTTTGCGGAAAAGTTCTTCTTGATCCATGACCTCAACTCGGAAGATTGGTACCAGCCTTGGGCGCAAAAGTTCAGCCCCGAGTTTCTTCACTGGACTCGGCAAGTTGCAGAAGAGGATCCGAGTCCGGGGAATGGGAGTTGGGATGATTTGTTGAGAGACACAACACAAAGGAAATACTTTGTTATGGCGATCTTGGTAAGGATCTTTCACGAAATGATTTTTAATATCGATTTATGGGGTGCAGATCCACAGCAAAAGGAGTTATTACTTGGAATCGACAGAGCATTTTTCAATCGAGAAGGTATTTCAAGCCAAGATTCATCCACTATCAGAACTCGAGAATTACACTGATATATCAAAGGGTTCGCCCGTACAGCCCTCCGCTCTGAAACAGTCTGCAGCATCGTAGGCCGCGGCCCAGTAACGCAATACTTCTATCAAGAAGTAGCCACTCTGACAGCTCAGCTATTCCTCCTCCTCAAACCTCTTACCGACTACCTCTATGCCATGGCACCTCCCAAAGGAACCGTTATCCCAAGTATAGTTGATCAATACCAAGCTCTCCACGATTTGGTATCCAATGCTGCCTACCTCTCCATCTGTGTTCGCTTGTCGCCCACAATATTCTTCTGGGTCGACGTTACCCCAGGAACGTACTACGACCGCGACGATCACACTTTTCTGGATATAAGGTCCTGGACACAAAGCAAGCAGAACGTTGTCGATTTCTACAACTCCCAAGTCCTGGAACACAAAAACGAACTAGCCATAGCCGAAAACGTGGTTAAAGACCTCGAGGCCCAAGGAAAGGGCAATACCAGACGCGGCCGTGCAACTCGCCAACGACTTGTGGAAATCCAAACAGTAGCGCCCAAAGCTCTAATATATGAATATCGTGCGATGGCAAAGATCAGTGTGTGGCCTTCGATTAAGAGGTTCAAGCCTGGTTCTGCGGAGGATGAGAAGAAAGAGAGGGAAGATCCGGGGAATAAAATTCCTTTGTATAAGAAGAATGGCAGTAGGGAGTTTGAGGTTAGTAAAGGAGCTATTGTTGTTTACTATGGGAAGACGAATAGGAGGAATGATGAGAGAAGGTTGAGTTTGGCGGAGTTCGTGAGGCAGAAGCAAAAGGAGTGGCCAGTGGACGCAGAAGGCGACTTGGGTTTAACAATGAAGACCGCGATACCAGTCGCGGTTCTGGCGGCTAGTGTTGGGTACTGGGTTCTTGGAGAGCAGGTCAAAGAGAAATTGGGCTTCGATTTTGGTAGCGCTGTGGAGTTTGTCGGTGATCTAATGAGCAGGGTTCGATAATGTTGTAGTATGCAATATTCGATAGGTTTGATGCATTGGGTATTTAATATTTTTAATAATCCGATTTGTGTGAACGTTGTGCTCCAAACACCAAAAATCAGAGGCAGGGGTAAAACTTCATTTTGTTTCTTAGCTCGTAATCAATGCTATTCATGATTCCAACGCTGTTATTAGGCTGAGTATAGACGCCCTTCTTGAACACCGATGTATATATCCCTCCCTGAAAGAAGATCCGACCAGCGCCGTGCTGAAGAAAGAGACAATCCTTACGCCCGTAACAGACTTAGCGCGAAAATATCATAGTCAACTGCCAGTACTTGCCCCCAATGGCAAAGCTGGAGGCCCTTGACCGGGTCCTGGTTTCTTCTTTTCTCTTTTCGCCCACCGCAAACCACATGCATTACATAATGTCTTTGGCCCACTCGGTCCCTTGCGCCATTCAGGTGAATCAAGTGTTCCTAGGTCCGGTTAGAGTTGTTCACATGCAAGGCTAAGCAAAGGGAAAACTTACCACAATCCGTACATACATACTCATCCGGTAGTTTTATCTTCTTCCTCTTATCATTTGCCCGAGTATCCTTATCAACTGCTATAGCGATACCAGCGTCTCCTTTTATTAGTGCTGGGCTTTGGTCTCCAGTACTGATACCACGACTTCTTTCTCCATCTTGATACCTTAAGCCTGTAAGCATCTCGATGGTCTCGATGTGTGTCGCGCCTTCATAGCGGGCCATTTTATCATTTATGGAATCCGGTCTGCTACTCGCGTTGGCGTCCTCAAGGTTCTGACGAGTTAGTGCAACGTTAAGGCCTGAAGGTTTTGCAGGTGGTGGCATCGCCATTACGTCGGGATTCGACATAAGGGCCGGTAGTGAGGTTGTGATTGACGTTCCTCCCATCGTATCGATTTCCTCGGATGGGTTATCAGATCGACCCTCCTGTTTCCTACCCCAATTTCGGTGAGCATTATCTGCCTCTTCAGCTTCCTCTTTTTTTCAGATCCTCGATACGCCTCAATAGGCGCTCGTTTTCAATTTTGTGCTCAAGAAAGGAATCAAGGAGTCCTGCATTTTTGGTGGGATAGGGACGGGCCATCATAAAGAAACCTCTACAGAAGCCCGCCGCATTGTTGGGACCAAACGCTGCCGCCTCAGACGTAAGGTGGGGATGTCCATGAGACTCGAAGATGGTATACGTGCCATTCTTCTTCCGGAAACGATAAAAGAAACGAAGAGGGTTCCCACTTGCGATCGACTCATTGAACTCTCGCACGAAAATACTACTGTCATCAGGGTGTATGAAGTCCACTATGAACTTGCCAACCAATTCCTCTTGCGGATATCCGGTCAAATGCTTCCCGCTGGGCGAGAGATAGACTATCCGGCCGTCTGGCGTTAGGATATGCAAAAAATCCTTCAACTCTTCCACCACCCGCTGGGACCAGTTCCTCCGCTTTGTGAATTCTGTGAGGGTACTGCCGCCCCCGAGATTCGACTGCGCGCCAAAGCCGGTTGGCAGCGGGCCAGCGCCAGCACCTGTCATTTGTTTGTCAACAGGGCTGCGCCCGGGCTTGCCCTTATCGTCTAGCTGTTCGAGGTCGCTCTGCGCCATCGCAGTGTTCAACGATGTGGGTGGCTTAGAGCCGTTGATATTGTCGAGGTTGTTAGCATCGAGGGTCATTGGCATGCCATCGAAGTCGGCCAGCACTTGCTCGTCCAGCATGCCAGTGCCGCTCATGGCGGTATCATGGCCGTTGGACATGCCCTAAACGGAGATCAACTTCAGTGTGGGGATAGAGGCGGGTCAGAAGAGATCGTACCTGCGGCGCTGACAGGCCAGGGAGGCCGTCCATCGTGGAGAATCCTGGGAACATTGCACTCGGGTCCACGCCCATGTTGTCCATGGGTGAAGGCCCCCGGGACATATCGACACTGACAAGCTAAGGGGCGGGCCCACATCCGAGCATCTCAAAAGGCCAAGATGCCTTTTTGCTGCTCTATGGAACTGGTACGGGGTACGGTGGATATATCATATATTTACAGGAGGCCGGGGCATGGCGAGATCTGTGATCAGTGGTGCAGGCCGCTGCGCATGAGCTTTGCAACAGCTTTTAGCGCACGGCCCGAGAGATGCGAGTTTGGGACAATAAAGAGCCTCGAAGGCGAGCAGCCTGAGAATTGACAAAGAGTAGCAGCCTTCCTCTCCTGATTCTCTGCTGACTCTCTACATATTCGCTGCCTTGGAGGCACAGCTTCTTTTCTTTGCTCGACAAAGCCAAAGACCCCGAGAATCCTCGATGCGGCCAACCCTTGTGCCTATTGAATGCAAAGCGGGATTGTGACTATGCTACCTTGTGTTCTGCCGTAATGGATTCAATGTCTCAGCGTTTACCTAAGCGAGAATCACGTGTTTTTGCGCTGACTTTCAACGCGCTCGCATTTAAGCGGCGCGTCTACTCCACCTCTTCTTTACTTCGCACCCAACCTGGTCCAAACTTTTGGAACCTCCACCACAACCCCAACTCTCGACAACTTCCGTAAGGCATGCGCAAGTGTCCAGCAGTCCAGCAAAATGTGAGTACCTTTACCCTCTAATAGTCTTACAGGAAAGCTAACAAATCCTAGGTGTAAGTAGTTTCCCCGTCGCCATACCATCTACAAAGCCACTAACATCTTCCTGGCAGCTCAAATAGACAGATTGAAGATTACGGGGTAAGCCGGCTCTCGCATGCTTCCCTTTGGGAAAGCTAACACAACATGTAGAATTCGATCCTTCGACAACACCCAGAGTCAAACCATTCAATTCTTTGCCCCTCTGACGCTCATAGTCGGATATAATGGATCTGGCAAGACCGTATGCACAACCTCCTATTCCAAAAGGCTACTCCACTGACTAGTCCATAGACCATTATCGAATGCCTCAAATATGCGACTATCGGTCAACTACCACCGAACAGCAAGGGCGGTGCTTTCGTCCATGACCCTAAGGTACGACCTCCACATGATAATAGCGAGCCATACTGATATTTAGGCAGCTTTGCGGTGAGAAGGAAGTGATGGCACAAGTCAAGCTGTCGTTCAAGGGCCATAACGATACCACAAAAGTCGTTACCAGGAGTTTGCAGCTTATCGTCAAGAAGGGCGGCGCACGAACCCAGAATACTTTGGAGGGGAATTTGGTGATGAAGAAGGATGGCGAACGAACATCTCTCTCAAAGAGGACTGCGGAGCTCAACAAGCTGATGCCACAACTTCTGGGAGTTTCACCAGCAGTCTTGGACTATGTCATATTCTGCCACCAAGACGAATCCCTGTGGCCTATGAGTGAGCCCGGCGCTCTGAAAAAGAAGTTTGATGAAATATTTGAAGCTATGAAGTACACAAAGGCTATCGAAAATCTCAAGAGTCTCAAGAAGAACCACGCCGACGAGTTAAAAACTCTTAGGGTTCATGAAAACAACTTCAAGGACAACAAGGATAAAGCAGAACGATTGGAAAAGGCCTCCAAAAAGCTTGAGAAAGAATTGGAAAACCTTCGAGAGAGACTGGCAACCCTGAAGGTTCAGATTGAGGAAGCTATGGAAACGAAGCAGGAGAAGCATTTGGCGGCGACCAAGGCCTACACTGCTGTGGAAGAGCTGAATCAGAAAACCCTGTCAAGGAAATATATCCAGGAGAGTGTGGATGAGCTGAAGTCTCACATTCAGGAACTTCAGGAATCGGACGAATGGCTTGAGGCGACCCTTGCTCAATATGATGAGCGAATGGCTCAATATGAAGAAGAGGAAGAAAGCTACCGCATTCAATACACCGATTTGAAAGAATCTGCTCAGGAAACCCGACAAAAGATTTCACAAAAGCAATCCGAGAGGGGCCAGAGACAGGCTGAAAAGGAGAGCTACGAGGAACATCTTGAGTCAAGAATACAGCTTGTGAAAGAGGCGGCAAGGTCCCACTCAATGCGAGGCTACGATGGAGACCTTGATGACGACCAGATCCGAGAATTCGTGGAGAGGATGAAAAAGCAATCTCGAGACAAAGATCGCGAACTGGACCACATCCGGACAGCCACGGACGAGGAACTGGAACAAGCGCAAACCGCTATTACGGATCTCAAGAGTCGTCAAGCCTCGAAGAAACAAGAAAAGGATGCTGCCAGGCAAGCAATTGCTAGCAACGAGAAAAAGTTGACAGAGAATCAGATAAAGATGAACAAGATTGCGGTGGATGAAGGAACAAAAGCAGCGCTCGAGGCTTCCCTAAATGATATTCGAGAACGCCTTCGAAGGATCACTGCTGAATATGAAGCTGCAAATTGGGAAAATAATTTGGAAATTGAGCGAAAGCGTCTGCGTGAGCTTCGGGAAGAATCCACACGACTGCGAAATGAAGCTCTTCAAGCCAACAAGCTTGCCGATTCTCGCGCGAGTTTGAATATTCTCCAAGGCCAACTAAAGGACCGGGAAGGGCGTCTGAGCACTATGACAGCTACTTATCATGATAGGTTGGCAGCTATTGTGAGTTCGGACTGGCAAGTTAACAGACTTGAGGCCGACTTCCAGGGTGTTGTTCAGCAACGAGCTCGAGCAGTGGCGGACGCTAAGAAGCAATTAGAGGGTGTGGTCAGGGAGGAAAACGAGGTCACGTATAAATTGAACACGGCCCGCGCGAGCCTGAAAAAGAAGAAGGAAGAGATGCAGCAATGCCAGCAAGTAGTGCTTCGGGCTGTAAAAACTTCCGACGGGAAACCACTCTCTGACATCAACGATTATCCGGATGAGATGGCCTCAATTGAAAAAGAGAGAGCTGAAATTCAGACACAGATTGATGGGGCATCATATGCTGATACCTATTTCAATCAGTGCGAAGCAAGTGTAAAGGACCAAAATGAGTGCAAACTCTGTCTCAGAAAGTTTGCGAACGGTGGTGAACGATCAACTGCGCTTAAAAAGATTAGCCAGCTCTTGGCTAAACTTCAAAAAGACGCACTTTTAGAAGACTTTCAGAATTTGAAAGAAGACTTCAAGAAGGCAAGTGCTGTACGCCCACAATACGATACCTATACAGCATTATTCACTAAGGAAATCCCACTGCTGGAGACAGAGATCCAGAAAGTCCAGAGCGAAAAGGATGTGTTCGTTGCACGTCTTGAGAGACTGGATAGCTCAGTTATCGACGCAGAAACTGCCGAAAGAGAAGTCGAGGGTCTAAGCAAGACTGTTAGCAATATTATTCAGTACAGCAACGACATTTCGAATTTTGAAGCTGAAATTGCAACGCTCTCCTCGCAACAAAAGTTTTCTGGTAGTCTTCTTTCAATTGATGAAATCGAGAGGCAGAGCAGGACATGTGAGGACGAAGTTCATGCTCTAGAAACCAAAATCCAGAAGATAACTACAGATGAGAGGCAAGCAGCCTTCGCAATCAATTCCGCGGAGCGAGAAAAAGACAATGTCTCTAACAAGCTTGCCACTGCCCTATCCCAACTTGAGCAAAAACGCTCGTTGTCCTCTGCAATCGAAGAGTTACGCGAGAACAATGTTCAGCTTCGAAACACTATCCAATTGGCTGATGCAGATCTTCAATCTCTGACCCCTCAATTTGCAAAGGCAAAAGCTCAACATGAAGATGTTCAGCAGCGAGGAAGAGCCAAGCAGCAAGAGGTACAGGTTGAAAAGGATAAGGTGGCCCAAACCGTTTACAAATTCAGTGTGGTTGAGAAAGCCATCAACAAGTATATCGAAGAGGGCGGACCGGGAAAACTTTCGGCATGTGAGCGTGCGATAAACACTCTCGAACAAAACCAAAAGTCAACCGATGCCGAAATCTCCCGTGTCACTGAGCTTGCCAATAAGATGAAGGCGCGCCGAGACGAGGGTGAGAGCACAAGAAAGAGTATCAAGGAGAACATCCGATACCGTCGTAATCTTCGCGAACTGCAAAAAGTACATAGTGAGATTGACGAGTTGAATTCACGCGACGTGATTGGGGACCATAAGCAGCTTGACCTTGAGGCGATCAGCGCTGCTAAACGATATCAGAATCTTATTGCAGAGAGGGGCCCTCTGGTTGGTGAAATGACAGCCAAAGACGCTGAATTCGCACGATATTTGACCGAGTGGGAAACGGATTACAAAGATGCTGCAAAGAATTTCCGAGAAGCCCACGTCAAGGTTGAGGCAACGAAGGCCGCCATTGATGATCTAGGGAAGTACTCGAAAGCATTGGACGCGGCCATTATGAAATACCACAGCCTGAAGATGGCGGAAATCAACCAAATTGCTGGTGATCTTTGGCAACGAACTTATCAAGGAACCGACGTCGACACCATCATGATTCGCTCTGACCCCGAGACCGAAAGCCAAAAGCGAAATTACAATTATCGTGTTTGTATGGTGAAGCAGGACGCTGAACTAGACATGCGGGGTCGATGCAGTGCTGGCCAGAAGGTGCTAGCAAGTATCATCATTCGTCTTGCGCTCGCAGAATGTTTTGGTGTCAATTGCGGAGTAAGTACCTCGACAAAATCCTCGTCTCCCCGCACTAATAACATATTTTAGATTATCGCCCTCGACGAGCCTACGACAAACCTTGACCAAGACAATATCAAGGCTCTGGCAGAATCTCTCCACTCTATTATCAAAGCTCGACAATCTCAAGCTAACTTCCAACTCATCATCATCACGCACGATGAGAATTTCCTAACCGAGATGAAGGCTCGGGATTTTTGCGAGACTTACTATCGTGTAAGTAGAAATGACAAGCAAAAGAGTATCATTGAAAGACAGAATCTTGATTATCTCATGCCAAATTGATAGTTTACTACTATCTTTGTAATGCATTTACGGATATGGGGAAATGGGACATGGGATGGCGTATCTGGGCTTGTGCTCCTGCTTTTTGATTTTGAGCATAATAACGGATGCATGAGGCGGTGTTTGCTAGACGGCGTGCTGGCACGTATTTACCTGGCTATATTATGGCCTTAATTACAAAAATTATGTCTCCTTCTCCCAGAATACTAATCCCTAGTTGCTTTTCCACTTGCAGTTCTCTGTGTTGTTGTTTCTGGAAGAGTCATCATTTAAAAGGTTGGGAGCTAGTGATTGTCCGTACTGTCTCCGTAACGTGAGGTTTTTACATCCACTTCCCAAGCCTCTCCTTCTGTAATATCGCTATGTTTCCGAGAAATGGTTCCTGATACGTGCTACGCTAGTGATAGTAATGATGCATGCTATGACTTCTTCCCAATCTCTGAATTGATACAATCAAATTCGTCACATAGATTACGAAGTACTATTCAGACAGCGACAAATACTGCTAGCACAGAAATCGATAGCTCTAGATCATGTCTCGAGTTTAATGGTTCTTGAAAGAAGATAATTTCCTAATCCGGTTGAAGAGATGCTGCTGACGTAGTAGCATTTTTAGATATGACACTTATGCGTAATCCTGCTTATTTCAAATAGTTAGCAGATACTGAATTATCCATATTCAATTAATCTAGCAGGCTATAGAGTAAGCAAGTAGTCAAGCAAGCTTCAAGTGCAAGCTAGATTGCAGACAACATCTTAGATTTTAGAGAGGGAGGAACAATCAATGCCTTTGACTATCTCCCCCTAAAAGTGAAGTGCTTGAATCAATACTAGTAGGAGTGTTTCGGTATTTTTGCTGACCATTTCTGGGCAAATTGCTACGTAAGAGGCTCGCGTCAAGGGAGTACGTCGAGTGCCACTTATGGACTAAATTCTGGATGTGGGGAAAGGGGAAAGGGGCTTTTAGAAGGAGGCGGAACTCCAACCATTGTTGCTCTATCCCATTAACAATACATCGTCAACTCGAATAAATGAGTGAGGATGCATGAGCAAGAAAATAGGAAAGTTCTCCAATTTGTCGAGAAATTTGCAGAATGTGCAAGTGTATTGAAGCAACAGAGGTGAGATAGCAGGTCTACATATAAGAAGGGCAATTCTCATTAATTTTGGACTAATATTTCTAGATTTTTATTAGTCATTTTACTACTTCAATGGTTGAAAGGAAGGAGGGATTTACCTAGGTTGTACTATCATGGCCTCAGACACTGTACCTGTAACGAGCTATTCTTCCTACTAAATACACTTGTTTACCATAGCAAGTCGACCACAAAAATAATCTTTAACATCATCAGTTTTTTACCTCTAACTTAGGAATTACCTAAGGCTGTCGCCATAATCCACTACACATCACTTTAAAGCTTTCAAGAAGGAAAGACCACAAGCCGAGCCAACTGAACCCAAAACTATATCAGTACCCGGCAACCAGCTCTTCGTCCTACAGGACAACAAACACTTTTTGTTTGCAATAACAACGAAAATAATCTTCATTGCTAGTCTTTTACCTCTAAATCAGATATTACCTCAGGCTTTCGCGACAACTTACTGTACATCGGTTTTTATGTTTTCGGAAGGAACGAACTCAGCAAACCCAACCCAACCTAAAACTATATTAGCACCCGGTAAGCAGCTCTTCTTCCTATAAAACAAAATACTTATTATTTGCAATAACAACGAAAACAAGCTTTTACATCCGGCTTTTACCTCTAGATCAGATATTCGCTATGACTTTTCACCACACTTCAGTCTGCTCCTCGTCTTACATAGAGCAATTACACACATGGCACACCTTCCAACCGCCAGGTTCTATTCGCAGAATTGTTTCTAGACGGTCACAACCAATTTCTGCCGTCTGTCAGTTGAAACCCTTGTTTTTCCAACATATCACTAATCATAAATGATCTAGGCTTTTCTCACTTGTGCCATTTTTATTAGGAAGATACGTTACGGTATGGAAACCTCCAGACTTTTTCTGGTCCAAAGCGTCTCTAAAACTGATCAGCTCCTTATGGAATTCAAGATACCGCCTAATACCGAAAAACTTCTATGCTACAATTACTCTTCAAACTCCTTTTATATGCAGCAACATAACCTACCTACACATGGTCCAATTAAAAAAATTGCCCAAGTTAGCATGTCAAAAACAACACCTACTTTCGCATAGTCCCAAGCAATACAAACCCCGTTTGAACCATCATCTGCTTGCGGTATTCCCCCTTAAGGATGGACTTTACTGGATTCCGAATTCGAAGCCTTAATGGTTTGTTCAACTCCTTCAAATTCAATTGCTTCCAGAGATCTCCTGAGTCATACGAGCTTTCCCAATATGAATCTCCTAGCCCGAGTCTTGCTTGACAAGAGATAAGGAAAATCCGAGTATTTGCGGTGAGCGCAGTTTCCTTTCTGCTGCAAACTCATTTGCTAAACGCTGTTGGGACTTTGTGAATCCATACAGATACTCAAACTAGAGTATATTCCGTCTTGCCGTCTTTTCATTTGGCCATTCCTTCTTTCGAAGGAAGAGTGCCCAGTCCGAAACCAGACATCCCCTAGATTATATATATTTATAGCGAAACACCTTGTTCTCTCTCCCTCCTTCATATCTTAACACTAGAATGTGGTGGCAAGATTTCTACAACAGAGCAATCTCCCATTAGCTTCTTCTCGCTCTCTTCTTCAAATTCGGCATTATGTCAAGGCGTTTAGCTCGGAGTTCGAGGGTTTGGAGGATGTAAAGGAGTAGCAGAGCGCTATCCACCAGGGTCGAGCCTATATCAAGGTAAAAGTAAGCCAAAGACTACTCTTACATCGTTGTTGGACACCGAAAATTGAATCTTACCAATTGAATTTTGGCAGGGAGGACGTATAGTTGCTTACTTCGCTGTATGACTGTTTATGAGTTACGAATAATAACTTATAAGTCGAAGAATTGTTGCTGACTCAAAACCTACTCCGGCAGGTAAACCAAAAGTTGCTCGGAAAAAAACCTTGAAACAGTCGACACTAAGGAACTTGAGAGGGGAGGCTGGCGAGAGGTCCCCCTCCGTGTCAAGCCTTGCCTGCACGTGTTGCTTTCTCCACAACAAACCTCGATATTCACTTTCTGTAACCGAACCTCTATCTTCTTAACAATACCAGCCTCCGAACAAGCTTTCCAACCAGCAACCCGAACCAGAGAAAACGTGTAAGTGATTCTTCTCCTTGCTCCTTTCTCCTTTCCAATCTTCTCTCGGACGACAATTCCATCTGAAAATATTTCTACCGGTACTTGAGAGTCTCTGCGAACGACAGACAATACGACAGATAATACGGACGACGCGACAAACAGCACAGCAAACAGCTCAAGGAAACATGTCAAACTATCTCCCCCCAGAATAAACGCTATGCCTTCAGAGAGATATCAATCCAGTCTTTATTCGAGCTTTTTACCTCCTGATCTTTGAACTACTGAGGTGTTGCCTCTTGTGGCCCCTCTCTCGGTTGTCTTTGAAGGTGAACCCGGACGTTCTCCCTTTCACGCCCCTGGACAGAACTACGGCAACAAAAAATGGACCTGTTATTTGCCAACGACGTTCTCTTCTTGACAATTGAACATTCGGCTGACAACTTGTCTACTTGCAGAAGAAAATATCTTGTTCAGTGCTTGTGGATCTCACTGACTGTAAGTTCAACACACCCTTTTCTTTCCGTTGTCCAAACATGTCACTTTTCTTCCTGCCTTTCAATTAGCTGCCAACTACTTCAGCTAAGATACAATTGAAAACCGTCTAGCTAACAGATGAAAATAGAACTATAATTACTAGAAATTCTTGAGATATTAAACCGATCATCCGTCACTGCCACCCCATCAAGTAAGCGATATCCTCCTAATTAATCTCACACTGTGAGATTCTGTTATGGAAAGTACCCACCTGTATTTAGTCGGACCATTTGGTCCTTAAACAACCCTCAGTCCTGTTTTCCCAATCCTTTGCCCCCCGACTCCGGCCTTTGTGCCCCTTGTTAGGTATCCTTGACAGGTGCTAACACTTACAGGATGGATTCCCAACCTAGACCACTCAACAACGCCAAAGATTCTGGTGTCGGGGTTCATTTATATTACGAGTACGAAGAGGAGGAGGAAGCCAACAACTTTGCTAAAGCTGTTGAGACATCCGGAGACGCGCTTGGCATAATCTACGACGGGACAGATAACAAGCTCGAGGAACTTCGTGCTGTTGAGTCAACGAGGAATATCAGATCCCGTGGAGTCTCCCAGACAAGTTACAATAAACCACCAAATACGCCAGCACACCCCTTTGGATTCGAAGATACCCCGAAACCGATAAAGATGGAAACCGCAAGCAGTGTCCTCATACACCTGTCTGCAATCAAAATAAAGGCGGAAATCACATCCTCAAAGATCACAACAGTGAGGAACTTAAATTCAATTAAGGAGAAACTCGGCGGGAAGTCAAAGCTCAAGAGAGCTGCAATTGTTGGGGAAGTCGGGGAGATATACCAGGCAATTCATAACATGATCGATGCGATCGCGTACGAGGGGGAACCATTTAAAGGGCTGGACTTTGACAGAATTGACAAGTCAATGAATGAAGTAAGTACTCCTGTCCAAGAAAGACTCAACGACATTACTGACTATATCTTTAGACCATCGATGCTCTCCTTGGAGTGGGTGGATCACTGAAGACTATGGGACGGGATGCCAATGCAGCTCGCAAAAATGCTAAAATCAAGAACGAAATGCTTCCAGTTATCGAAAAAGTGCAGGATGAGCTTTCGGTATGTTACCATGTCTCTTGCTCAGGGTGCTTGCTAATGACTCTTGATAGGCACTTTTGTACTTGATTGAACGAGAAGTCTACCCAGAAGCTTTGAATAAGCTAAAGATTGGCAAGAGATGGAACGCGGTGCAATCCTTTACTACTGCACTTGAAATCTGGCGAGAATTGTGAGCAGAGTAGAAAATTAAGTTTGCGAAAGCATGTTGAGCGATCTTCCGAGCAGGGAGGCAGAAAAAGCCAACAACTCACCACACCTCATCGTCTGGAATCATAACACTCCGGCATTCCCAATGGTCGTTTATATGCTGCTACTTTCTATCGCCTTGGTTTACGAAAGCTCATTTCTTCAAAGACAACCGAGGTTTCCGATGCGAACGACTTATATGGTTTCTTCTCGCATTATGTTCGAGTAAGGATTAGATTGTGGGACCCAAATGGCGTTCTGGCGTTTTATGAGTGTTTTCAGATAAGGGGTTTTCTTTTCGCTATTCGTCCGGCTACGATACCTACAGATATGGGGCCTATTATTGTGCAGAGAACGACTGCCCAGACGACCACGAGAAATATATCTTCTCCCGAGGATTGCGCCGACCTATCCCGATAGCGAAACGTCAAAGTCCCAGAACTTTGCGACAGGGAGGCGATCAAGAAGCCGATCTCCCCTCTAGATATCATCGCAAATCCGATCAACATCGCTGTGTGATGAGGTGGTCCAATACAAGAGGTGGTATGATTCTCAACACTCGTCGTTGGTTCTGATAGAGGCTGGTCAGGCTGGTTAGGTTGAAACCTGGTCTCTGTTCTCGCTCGAGGTTGTTGCCCGGTCGCAGGACTGAGTCTTGGGTGTGGATTTGTTCTCCATTGGCGGATGAAGTGGTCCAAATAGATGACAAGACAGACAGACCCTTTAGCTACAGCCATTAACAGAGAGTAAGCTATGCCTTTCCAGATAATTGATCCAGCGAACATGTCTGTGATGGGAATGGAGAATCCAATGGAAGCCTAAGGGAAGAATTAGCAATCCGCTTCTTTGCCAAAATTGTGGTTTAGACCCAAGTGGAGCAGCAGAAAATGCACGGTTAGAGCATAGATAAGACGGGTTCAATTTTTCTCTGAATAGATGGCAATGCACGATACGAACGAATTACACACTTGTGACCGGTGACTGGTCAAGGACCGTCTTCTTGAAAAAATTAGATTCCTGTTT
This sequence comes from Cudoniella acicularis, assembly GCA_013054445.1. Taxonomy (NCBI): domain Eukaryota; kingdom Fungi; phylum Ascomycota; class Leotiomycetes; order Helotiales; family Helotiaceae; genus Cudoniella; species Cudoniella acicularis. The sequence goes on along the minus strand of JAAMPI010000146.1, from coordinate 34,880 downwards.
CCTAATACCATTGGCAACTTGGCAAGGTCAACTTTTTAAAATCAAAGCGTGAATTCCAAAATTTGAAACTGAATACTCCCGGCAACGCGCTTTAGCGAAACTCATTCTTGGTATATTGCAATGTAGGCTCGCAGAGACAAGGCAGTCAACCCACGTCAAGCTAGGCTGTGGTTGGCTTAGAAGTTGAAAGTTGATATTTTTAAATATGCTCATTAGTCAGAGCCACTGCTCATAACTCAATGTTTGATATTTCAGAAATGATCCAATTCCTCAAGAAATTTGACTTCAGGTGTCATGTCACATGCCCAGTCGTTTAATGGCCAGCCTGCTGAGAGCTTAAATGCCAGGTCACTGACGCGACTTTTCTTTTAATCTCGGCCAATCTGATAGGCGTTGCGTCCGATCCCTTACATTGAATGAAAGGAAAAGGATAATTTAAGGATTTGCCTCGCAGAATTTCAAGATCACTCTGCCTCAACTAATTCCAATCGTAAAGTCCGCAAAACACGAAACAGAGCTAATAGGCGATTTTGTACAATGCCCAGAGAAGCAGCATATCAAAACGAACTTCAAAAATCCAGCTGCAAATGATGGACTGAATAGAGTTACTCACAAAGAAAAAGGGTACAAGTATGAAGTCCATAGCTGGTCTAAAGTAGCCATCATACATCTTCGAGGATGTATTTTCATTCATGTTGGTTGTGTTAGGTCCTCGGTTTTGATTTTGAATATCCCGTAGGAAGTTCACGACTCCGCCTGCAATGAACGCCGCGAACAATACAGATGCGTCAATAAAGGAGGCTATGGTGATGTAAGTGATTAGAACAAGTGTCGGCAGGATGAAGCTGAGGTGAGGAATGCTGTCGATGATTTTGATTGCTGCTATCCGGAATCTTGAACTCGTTCCGGGAGGAGACATAAGCTCGACTTCAAGGTCCAAGTAGACAACCAAGCCTCTCCAAATTGGCTTTAGCACGAAATGGCACATTAGTAGTGTCACAAGTAGCAGCCCAAAACTGGCTGCAATGGGTCGAGCTATAGGCCAGCCCGCCATGTTTCCTGATCCAAGCGTTGTCACAATATTGACCATCACCAAGCCGACAACATCATCCATCATTGCTGCTCCAACGAGTATCACCCCAGTTCGCGTCTTCTGCATATTTACAGAAGATAGAATCGCAAACGTGGTCCCAAGAGATGTAGAGCATAAAGATGCTCCTGCAGAGAAGGCTGCTAAGGGGCTTGGATATGCTGTTCCCGTGGTGGTGGAGAAGGGGAAGAGAAGGAGGATAAATGACAAGGCAATCGGTAGCATCAACCCAACTGTCGCGATAGAGACTGACGTGAAAGCAGTTTTGCGTAGCATAACAATCTCTGTTCCGAGCCCTCCTTCGAATACCAGCCCAATCAAGCCCAGATATCCAAAGGCCTGAATGGTTTTCTGCACTCCCTCGGAGAGCCATGCTGTTCCACCAACCGGAAGACCCCAAATAACTCCGATGAGAATCTCCCCAACGATTCCGCAATACAAGAGTCGATCCAGAAGATAACGAGCGATATTGAGAAGGAGCAAGAGGGAAGTCAGAGAAAGGATTTCTTGTAAACTAGGCTCTTCATAGGGAAGGTACGGCATGATGGAAGAAGTTGGAGGTAATGGCTGGTTGCTGGAGGGTGTGTGCAATGCCAAGAGTACATAGTTATTTAATAGAAGGCGATTAGGGCTCCTTGAGCATTTTCTGTCAGTATTTTATTGCTGGATTCGAATTAAGAAAGAGGGTGGTCGTCATGAAGATTAGTAAGCCAGCTAGGGGCTGGCTTACCAAGAGAACCTTTGAGTCTTGAAATCAGGATTTTTAAACGGCTGCAAGGTTGAAAATTCCAGAAATTTCATGAATTATTAAAAGGCAGGTTCAATCCTCAAACTATTACTTCATTTACACATCTAATCAACCCTTGAGGAATTGAGTGCATGATAAGGGATATCACGCTACAAAGGGCAATGGAAGCGAGAGCGCTAAGATTGGCTGGCTCCAAGGATATTTTTCTCGAGGATTGCTGATAAGAAAATCGCAAGCCATCACAATTCTTCTCCCACAACGGCCCTAAACCACCTGCGTTGAAAGGCTCCAACGCCTCCTCTACACAATGGATGCCCATGCGCTCCTCACCTCTCAAGGATGGCGCGGAACAGGGAATTCTCTCCATCCCACCAGCAACACCATCGGACTTTCTCGACCCCTCCTCGTGTCCAAGAAAGACAACACCCTCGGCGTCGGCAAGAAACAACACAGAACAAGCGATATGTGGTGGATGAATGCTTTTGATAACAGCCTCAAGGGCCTGGATACGTCGAAGCAGGGAACGGTAGTGCAGACTATTACAAGCGGTGGATTGGATATGGTCAAGAAGGGCGGAGCCAGGTTTGCAGGGACCGCGGCTGGTGGAGGACTATATGCGAGCTTTGTCAGAGGAGAATGCTTGAGCGGGACTATTACACTAGAGACTAGCGAGAATACTACACCGGAAGAGAGTGGGACGAGCACACCAGTTGAAGTGGAGGTTAAAAAGTCGAAGGAGAAGAGGAGGAAGGAAGACAGAAAGCTAGAGAAAGAGACCAAGGAGGAGAGACGGGCTCGGAAAGCTGCCAGACGTGCCGCACGAGTGAACGATTCTGCACCCAAAAAAGATGAGGAAGTTGAGGAGGCCGAAGAGGTTGACGAAGATAGTCCGACGAAACCTGAGACGAAGGAGGAACGAAAAGAGCGAAGACGACTAAAGAAGTTGGCGAAGGAAGCGGAGCAGAAATACGTCGAGGCCTCATCGGAAAAAGCAAAGAAGAAAAAGCGCCGGAAGGATTGATTCAAATGTGGAAAGAATTTGGGATTATATTAGCATGGCGTTGGGGTATTGATCACACCGATGATCCTGATATTATGTACAACGTTTCACGCAATCAAACAATTCATTCATGGCTCTTTTGGTATCTTTCCGGGCTTGTTCGATAGAAGCCATGGCCTTCTCTCCCAGAACTCGTCCCTGATGATATCCACGTGCTGGACCGTGATTCTCGCTTTTGCCCTTCTTTTCCTGTCCTTTTCTTCCTGAGTTTTCGACAACTGCAATTCTTCTACTGTTTTTGCTGAGTCTTCATCGACTGCTTCTGGTGCAAAACCAGGTTCAACAAGCTCATACTTTTTGCCCTTAGTTGAAATTCTCGAAATCGACTAGATTGTCACGCAGGCGAAAAAGATACAACTTACATCGCGAAGCACCACACTTCCCTTCTTGTAGATTTCTGGTTCGTTGTTGTAGTTGATTTTGAAACGCGAGAAGAGAATCTCATTCTTGTCAGCAGCAACCGACCCCTGGAAAAGTTAGTTCCAGCCTGAAATAGTAAGAGACATTTCAAAACTCACAGCAAGTTCCTTCTCGGCGTCCTTTGCATCCATGCCGCCCTTCTGAATCAAGGCCCAAAATGTCGTATTGTAGAGATTGTTGATGTGACCTACTGCCATATTAACAACTTCCAGCATCAAATAAATTGGTAGAGCTTACAGTCAACTTGTCTCCAGCTCATGTAATCCCTCAAGTTCTGCACGCTAGGATACATCACCGCTCTACCATCAAAGCTGGGTAACGGCATAGAAAGTGGCAAATCTGGAAAGTAAGAACTCCATAAATAGACAAAGTGGGCTGTAAAAGTCGAGACAATGGTTGTCACAAGTTTACTTCTTTGAGATCAGCTTATTTCTAGGTCGGCTGGCGAGGAAGAGTCACACCTTGACCGCCGTTCGAAAAGCACGCAAGATTTGTGGAACACGAAACTTGAAAAGATAAATTAGTGATTTTATTTAGTGAATAGCGATGAAGAAGAAGTACCTGTATTCGTCGCTGATACCATACGCAATCACAATATCTGGCAGCTCTGTCATGACAGCCTTGGCGGCTGCATTCATGAGGTCTAGTGCTCGGCGATCATTTGGCTTCTCGAAAGCATATTTGGCTGAAAACCTATACTCAATTAAAATACTGGAAAGTTGAGAATTCATAAGGGAACAGACTTGTGGAAGCCTCTTCCGTCAATTCGTACAACGATCCAGGTATTCGGGAGGAGGATGTCTGGCTGCTCAAACGCTTTCACGTACTCGTACCTGGCAAGAAATTAGTCTCCTGTTGCTGAACATTCCTAAGAGTATACCGCACTTTGAGTTAGCCATTGTTGGAGATCGTGCAGCTTGTTTGGTGGTGATTGTGAATGAGTTGGACCGTTAGAGCATTAGGGAGCAAAAGGAAGGTGCAATGCAAAGACAAGCGAGCGAGTGATGGATCAGCTGGCTGGCATTCTTTGAAATACCTGATAAATAGTTTCTCTATCAACGTCTTATGTAATTACAAGTCACTATTATAGTTCCATAGCCTGCTGCTAGTTCATATAATTCAAAGAAAACAACCATCATAAACTCAAGGACTTAGTAGGACTGGAAGTTTGTGTTGGCTAATCACGTGATTTGTCTCAAGCTGATCGGCTTTTTGCTCGGGCTAGGGTGGAGCTTGAGAACTCTTTATAAATCTAAATAAGGAATTTTGAATAACAAAAACTGGGGGTGTGACGCAGTGGTAGCGTGTTTCCTTCGCACAATTCAGATTGTCAATATGGAAAAAGCCGAGAGTTCGAATCTTTCCTCCTCCAATTCTTTCGACTTTTTTTCTTTTTAGGAGATAGTTTCCTATTCTGATAATACAACAAAGAATTTTCTCCGTAGCCTTTTTTAATTTTTAATTTTTAAATAAGAGGCATGTTCACCAAAGCAAAGGGTTAAGACTGATGTCAATTATATTGTGATTCCTTTGTCTTTGCTCGCGCCGACATCTATTTTTTAGGACAAATTGAAATCTATTCTAACGCGCTCTTTGGTAAAGTAGCAACCTTCTCTTGGAACAACTTCTCCGCCTTAGACCAGACCGGTGTAGTCCGCCAATCCTTCAATTGTAGCAAGCTGGGTAACAAGTCCTTACTGAAAGCCTCGCTTGACTCTCTTGGAAGTAAGCTGGGCAAGTGATCGATACTGATAACGCTCAATCTTGGCTCTCCCTTGACCTCAACCGGAACAGTTGGCTCCTTGAATGTTGTAGCAACTGTGTAGACGGGAATTGGGTTGTTGGGGTTGGTTGTATCGGCACTGACATCGCAGATAACCGAGAGCTTGCGGTCAGGGGTATCTAAGCTCTTCATATCCACAAAATTTGGGATCTTAGACATCAGGTATATGCAGTTGATGAAGATATCGCTCTCCACAATCTCGGGGAATGGGCCACCCTTAGCAGTTTCTGCCATATCCCACTTTAAAACGTTCTCGGTTGGTACACCAGCTCGCAGGCAAAGATCGACAGCTCCACTGCCACATCGACCTAATGCACCAATGACAAGAACCCGAGGATCCTTTCCACTCTTCTCCTTTCCAACAGCAATTGCCTTCTTAACATCGACAATCAGGGCACCCTCGTTCGGGTAGCTTGAAACGCCTGGGAAAGGTTCGGATGCAGGATGTGTAAGTTGCCAAGCCCATGTCTCCAATGCCAGAGCTGCGCCAGCAAATCCAGCATGGTATCCAAAGGCAGCAACACGTCTTTCTCTCTCATCCACGAGGAACTCGAGGTCAAGTAGAGTGCCACCGCCTCTTGGGAATCGAGCTAGCACTTTCTCCCAGCCTCCTTGGTTCTTATAGCAATGGGAAAATTGGACATGAACATGCTTGAGAGGGACTGACAAAAAGTTAGAAAGTAATTCTCTTATAAATTGATTATTTGAATCTTACATTCTTCCACTGGCAGCTCCTTCAACCCAATGATGATGTGGTCGGCAGGAGCTTCGCGCCATGTGTTTTCTGGGACCAAAGTAGCACCGACTTTCTCAAACTCGCTGTCGTCGAAGATACGCTCCGGACTGCGCTCAATGTTGACTGTGTAGCCAGCATCTAGAAGGGCCTTGGCGGTAGTAGGTGTGAGGGCGGAGCGATGTTCTAGGGCCTTGCCCACTGACGAACGCATTAGTAGCCTGCGAAACATCATGCCATTGAAGACTTACACTCGGAGCGGAGATGTAGTGTAGTTCCTGACATGATGAAGATCAATTGATGAAAATCGACTGTGCAATTGAGGTGCAAACAGTTTTTTGTTCTGACTGACATGAGAGACATTTTTAAAGATACTGCCGTGAGTCACCGACCGCCTTTTCAAGGGGTGGCCGTATAAAAAACGCAAGGGTTTCTCGAGCTAAGGCCTCAACGGCCAAATTATTTCTTCCGCTTTCCTCACCAACACCATCACGATCAACAATTCCAATTCGGAGAAATCCTCTGAAGTCATCAGTCCCATATTGAATCCGGGTGCTGGAAAAGCCGAGAAAACCTCTTGAAGAATGTTTTGGATGCATATACCTTATCTTCGAAAGGGACTTGGCTTGCGACAAGACGATGTCAAGCAGTCAATCCCACCGCTATACTCTGAAGGGCCAAAAATCATGTGGATTGTCTCTCAGCAAGTTGGAATCACTGCAGTTTATCGATGTTTCCGGATCTGAAAAAAAAAAAGGTGCTACTCTCTTCACTTGAATAGTGCTCGACTGAAAACCAGAAGGCCGTGCGGTATTCTCGTCCGCAATGTTTCTTGGCTTTGTTTCGAGCCCGTTTCTCCTCTCAAATAACCTTCTATTTGCGGGCCCCCAGAACGACGCAGAACAGATGCCATTGGATCCTAGATGAGGTCCGAGTCGATCTCCCGTTTCGCTTTCCGTTTTAATTGGTTATACCAGTTGAGATGTAGTGGGATGCATGAGTTTGGTCACAACGAACGAACCCAGCAGCCCGGACATCTTGCGACCGAGACGTTGTAAGAAGACATATAGATCCAGGCAAGATGGCATTTATGGTAGGGTCGTCATTTTCTTGTTATCTGATCTGAACTTCCGTTCGTCTTTTCTCCTCTTATTTTGAGGTTCCATTCTGCTACAGGCATGGCTTTCATTTCTCAATTGCCTGGCGCTCTCGGTGTCTTTTTATTACTTCAATGTTGTTTTAGTACTGCTTTAGCCCAAAATAAAACCGAGAACTTGCCAACATTCGGTGATACCGTCCAAGTTTTGGGGGCCGTAAGTTGCATATTTCCTCATCTTCTCAGCGAAGCGTTAATGGAAAGTTATAGATGGAAAGGACAGACCAAGACTTCAAAGATGGCTTGGTACTCGATCTTTTCTCCCCTAAGAATCGTACTCTTGTCGTCAAGCAGAATACCTCTCCTCTCGGCGCTCAGTTCATCACTGGTACTACTGGCGCACCATTCGTCGCCCTATCAAACTACTCATACATAATTCAAATGAACGAGACAGCCAATGACCTAATTGCTAAAATCGAGATTCCCTACGAGCCAGTTATGCTCTCCGCGGTAGGTATCCAGGAGTCGAATACCTACGTTGGAACGCTTGCACCAGATAAAAAGAGCTGGATAATCGACGATTCTACCAGGAATGTGCATCGAAGCGAAAACAATACTAGGATCATTAAGATGACTTCTTTGGATGGGGAGTATCTTCTCGTTGGAAGACAGACAGCTGATACAAGTAATATATTCGTACAATACGGTCAGGGCGCAACACGAACCGTAAACATCACAGGCGGCCCTGGGATCCAAGAAAATGAATTTGTTGATGGCTTGCGCTTTTCGGTACAAGCGGACAAAGCCATGATGTTCAATGTTGATCTAAAAGAGGGTGTCAATCCCCGGACTCTACCACCAGGGACCATGAATTTGAATTCATATGCGTGGATTGTGAATTCAAGCGATCCATCCATGAAAATTTCCGCAACAATGCTAGTTCCCTGTATGTTATTTTCCCCTCCTTTCACTTACTGCCCTTGCTCAATTCCGCGCCCTCTATCCTTTTCAATACTTCCGAAAATATAAAGCATATCTAACATCACTATCTAGTCAACCGGGCAATGCTCATGGCCCTCCAACCGGCCGGCTCTACTACGTTACCGATGCTTTCTGTTGGCAAACGTGCTCTGAACGCAACAAGCGGACAATTCCTACCCATGAACGCCAATGCACAGGTCGACTCCGAGCTGAATCAAGACAGGATTGAGGTCCCGAATGTAACGCAGTTGAATGGGCAGTATTTACTTTTAGTGACTAAACCGGCTGGCGCGAGTAAGTGCTTCCCTTAAGTTGGGAAGATGAGAAGCTAATAGTTACTTTTTGTAGCTGGTGCGGCACCTAGTATGATGAAAAGGGCAGGGGAGATGGGGAAGAGGTCTCTAAGGACGAGTCCCGGCGTTCGAAGGAGAAGTTTGATGTCGAAAGGAAGGAATTAGTTTGTATATTAGGCTTGATTTATGGAGTAGGCGTTTTTGGTACCTGGTAAACCAGCGTAGTGCCAGCACTGCCCAAATACAAATATATAGCTCTCACACGAGTACAAATACCAGTAAAGCATATTTGATATTGGTATTGTACTCACTGCTAACTAGCCCACGTCTTCAACATCTGGTCTCACTGTCGGAGTATTTCCGAAACTCTCCAGCCCCCTATCCACGATCATTGCTTCAGATAATCCGCTAGTAGTAGCTTCGACCAGCAATTTTGGATCGGCCACAACCCCACTCGAACCCGCCTTCAGCGCTGCATATCTTGCGCCAGCCTGCGTCAGGAGATCTTGCACCTCTGTCTCCCTCGTTGATATTTGCCTTTTCTCCTTCTCCAAATCCGCAACCCTCTTATGCTTTCTCGCCAACTCCTGCTGCATTGTGCTCAGCGTTGCCTGCAATCTCTCTAAACACTCCGACAAAACAGGTAGAGGCGTGATTTTAGAAGGAATTTGTGTAGCGGCAGTTTCTTCATTGTCCCCAGGTTTGTGAAGCCCGTCCATCCCGGCACGAGTTTGGGCTGCTTCATAAGCAGCTCGACGCTCAGCCTCGGAATCATCTGAGTTTTCCTCTGAGCTGCCTTCTGCTTTTTGGATCATGTCCGCTATCTCCTTCCGGTGACGCCGCTTGGCTTCTCGCTCCTGCTTCTTGCCTAATGCAACCCGACCATCGTCTACAAACTCATCAAAGCCTTCTCCTAAATCCTCGTCTTCCCTAACTAATCGAGTTTCTGCATGCTTTTTCCGGGGCAGGATTGATATTTCTCTTCGATCGTTATCATCAACCTCGTCAACATCATCGAAGGATATGAAGTCTTTCTCTTGAGCTAACCGGGCTCGACGCTCTTTCTTTTCTCGAATTTCTGCTTCAGTAGGTATATGTGACGGAGCCGTTGTGCTTGTCTCCGTATCCACGATCATGGCACCTTCCAGTTCCGAGGCATCTAGCCCCTCTTCATCCTCAGCCGTAGCATGTAAAGCCTGAAGATCCTTCGGGGTCGTCGGTGTCGAGCTCTTCAACTCGTTCAAATAATCCTTGCTATATGTCGGTCGTTCCTCATCATCGTCACCACTTCGAATAGGCAAGCCCTGATATGGGAGACTTTTTCGTAATGCATTTCCCTCAATTACCCGACGTCCCAGTGTTGGCTTCTTCGGGGTGAAAGCCTCGTCGTCTCCCAATGTTTCTGCTGCATCCCCAGAAATGATTTCGCCCGGTCCAAACGAAAGTCTTGAGGAAGCAGGCTTCTTCTTCTTCATTAATGAATTTGACCGTCCTATCGTAGCCTTATTCGTGTTTTGTGACCCATTGCTTCCTCCTTTCGAGCTTGCCCCAGTATCATCCTCATCTTGTTGTAAATCATCGAATGCAATACTTTGTCGCAAATGAGATTTCTTGAAACCCTTCCGGTTCGAGTTGGGAGCAACAATAACAGGAGCTATAATTCATCTGTCAGCTGGCAATTCACGATCAGCCAGGTTCATAGCTGCATTTTTGGGGCACTTACAGTTATTCTCAGTTTCGTCCCTCGCGCCTCCATCTTCGTCATCGTCCACCTGGATCTTTCGAGCTCTCCGCTTAGACCCAAACGCAGACTTCATCATGTCTAGCCTTTGGTGACCGAAACTCGAGGTGATGTTTGCTGGGGCGCGATATGTCCTTGCAAAGAAAGGCGCATCAAAAATATCGGGGTTTCCAATCGCTCAAAATCTGGACGCGATTGAATATCACCACGTGACATCAACTCTACTAGCGCGAACCGTAATCTAAATTTCCCTCCCCTCCATACCTCGAAGTACAACCCCACCACACAAGCCATCTTTTCAAGCCGTCAAGATGCCTCAAGCTCAGCCAGAGCTGAAGAAGGTACGTTCAGTTCCTTTCCACCCGTACAACCAATTTTTGAATCGTTCGAATCGAGGCACGCGACAGCTCGAGAACAAACGCGACGGTAAGGCTAAGAAGGAGGACAAGTGGACTAATCCACGTCTGCAGTACCTCGACAAAAGGCTCTTTGTGCAGTTGAACGGAAGTAGGAAGGTTATTGGTGTTTTGAGAGGTTACGATGTGCATCTCCCTTAGCTAAAACTCGAGGACTGTAGGCTAATAGGACGGCAGGTTTTCTTAAACATTGTGTTAGACGATGCAGTTGAGGAGAAAGATGGTGGGGAGAAGGTCAGATTGGGCATGGTGGTTAGTTCACTTAATTCTGGAGTTTCAAAACCGCAGAAGCTAATTGTTGAAATAGGTCATTCGTGGAAACTCCGTCGTAATGCTCGAGGCATTAGAGAGAATAGGCGGTGGCCGAGAAGACAGAGGATGAAGCTCCGAAAACCTACCACCTATTTCACGACCAGAGACGACGAGAGGGAGGTTACTTCACGGGCCCGAATCACAAAAACGGAATTTGGATGAAGAAGGAAACCGGCGTTCTCGAGGCTCTTGCAGTAAAAATACCAGACCATACCATCTCGTGCACGGAAGCAGCAAAGTGGGAATCAATCAAAGCCTTGAGGGAACATCCCTTCAATTTCTACTTGAACTCCTCTCAGACGCATATCAAAATGCCAAATGGGTTCTCGAGTTTCCCTTCCCCAACGCCTTTTCCCCATGCCCGCACCTACATAAACTGCTTCCAATACTCCTCCTCAAAACTCTCCATCATGGAACCCTCAAACTCCCTAACCCACCCTTTAATCCCACCTTTTAGCACAAGAACCTTGACAGAACTCTTATGACCAAATTTCGAGACATCAGTGATATAATCCTGCATCCAATTCGCGCAGCGAGGTCCACGACCATTAGATGCACCTACAATATCTCGTAATCAGAGAAAGGGCGTAGGTAAAGAAAGGAAGCAGCAAACTCACCACAATAAAAAATCACTTTCTTAATACTCGCCCTCTCACAAAGATCCAGGAGCGTCTTCCTGGCCTGATAAAACGACTGAGCCGGTAAATTCAAAGACGTCTTGATCGTTCCACCCTATTCCCACCAATTTGTTAACCCCTCTTCAAACCAACATCTAAATTTTCTCAATTGAAAATATAAAAAATATAAAATTGAGGAAGGGAAAAACAAACCTCCCAATCAGTCCTCCTAACATCAACAAGCAAAAACTCCCTCGGGCTAGGCTTCAAATCCATATCATCAAAATACCCCATGACTTCCTCCGCCGTAACCTCATCGCATTTCGCTTTTGGAGCAGGGAAGGCCTCCCACCATTCTTTTTGCTGCGGCGGTTCTTGAGTTTGCGCCATGATTTGTTTGCTGTTTTTTTGCTGCTTAACAGTTCGGTGAGAGGTGGTTTCAATATTGGGTGAAGCTGAAAGGTTTGATTTTAGCGTTTAGGCAGCAAGGCGATTTCAAAACGCTAGGATGAAAGATTGTTTAGTGGTTTTTGAGTGGGGGTTTAATAGGAGTGTTTGGGAAATTTTGAGTCATTGAGAGGAGAACAAACAGGTGGAAGACTCATGCGTTTGAATGGTGCGTTTTCATTCGTCGGTTGGACATCATGCATTCCTCCTCTTCTTTGCGCTTTCAAAACTAGTCACATTTTTTTTGATATTTTGGCTTTTGAAAAAGGGTTGAAGTGGGATGATTCAGGCTGACTTCGTTTAGCTTCATAAGATCTAGGTATCTCCTGTTTAAACTCCGAGGTGTTAGGATTAGGTTGAGAGGAATGCAGACCAAGTGGTGGCGACTGCAATACACCCTTCCCCTTTGAAAGAAAGTGGCTTCAAAGATAATTATGCATTTGAGAAAGCCATCACGGCCTAGTAATTAAGCAACTGCCAAAATCAAAAGAGATGACCCATTGCTGGAGGCTGGAAAAGGACGAAAATCCAAACCAAAGTCTTGCCCCTCCTCCTCAAATCTTCCTAACCACAGCCCTCAACCTCACATAGCCATACCAGTCACCACCACCAGGACTTCTACAAACATTTTCCAAAACCTCACCGCACTCTTTAATACAATCTTCCCTCTCCTCACCCTCTTTAACCACATCGAAAAACTGCTTTCCCATCAAGCGTATCCAAGCCTCGATGCCTCCCTCATCCGCCTTCGTAGGTCTATATTCTCTCTCTATCTTCTCGACTTTGAAACCCCCAACTGTTTCTTCCAGCATTTTAGTCATCCAGATCTCGTCTGGGAAGAACCAGGGATCTACTGCTAGAGCCGCGGGGAGGCCGATTCGTCGGGAGACGGAGAAGAAGAGAGCGGTGCGCATTTCGGCCACGTTGCCCATGCCGCCCATTTCAAAGACAAAGGTTCCGGAGGGTTTGAGTGCGGCGTGAATGCCCCGGAAGAAGGTTTCGCGGGTTGCTTCTGGGCTGAGGATCCACTGGTTTGATAATTAGAAATCTTTTTCAAATGATAGCTTGTTTGGCAAAGAGAATAAATGGAAGAAAGAAAAGATAAGACTTACATGCATAGCAGCGTTGGAGAAGACCTTGTCGAAGCTTGCATTCTGGAGCTCTGGTTTCTGAGAGAGGGCCGTACCGTCGAGAACTATTTCGGTGATTAGCCTCCTGAAACCTTTGAGGATGTGGAACCTTCAAACCTTCGAATGTACAAATCTTGGAAATGAGAGGTACAGCAGCGACTTTTTTTTTGGGCTGCAGCAATCATGGCGTTTGAGCTATCGACACCATGGATTCTGCCGCTTCCTTTAGAAAGCGCTTCGGCAATTTGGATGTTGAGCACTCCATCTGTAGGCGTAGTTAAAATTCTTAGCAGTGCTTTATTTTTAACCCAAGTTGAAAGGTGTAGCAGCATTCCTAGCCATGATATGAAATGCCGGAAATTCTTGTGAGATATTCTCCTCTTCCAAACAGCTTAACACTTCAACATCCCAAAAGCTCCAAGCAAGGAAGTTAAACAGGTTAAGGTCCAGCCATCTCCTCGCCACCCAAAGCCCTTGTGGGTACATAACTGAGAGAATATAACAAAAGGGGAAAGATATCTAAGCAAGTCAACAAAATAGAAATAAAAATTGAACTCACCTCCACAACCAACATCCAAAATCACATCATCCTTCTGTACATTAAGCCACCCTAAGACTTTCGTAGCCAACTTTGGCACAAACGAAGCTGCATTCTGATACTTCTCCGAAGACCAGTGCTCGACTTGCTCTGATTTTTGTGCCATTTTGATCGATGATTTGTTGAAAGCAAAATCTTGAGGAATGTGAAGACAGCGTTGAATAGAAAGATATCCAGATGCTCAAAATTATCGATGGCAGAGGAATTCTTATATCAAGAGTTATGGTTGAATATCGGAGAACGGAACGATGACAGAACTGATAAAGCAAGGATAGCAAGCGCGAGGCTGCCAGTGGAACCCCCTTCCGATTTCGGAGCCTACCTTGATTCATGACATACTCTGAGGTTGAGGGTGGGATTGAGTTCGTATAACTGCCTTCTTTCAATTGTGGTGGCTGCGTGGTGGGAAGAAGGACGCGGGGAAGGTCCGATTCCGCAGCGGAGATATTAGTTAACCCCTGAATTGAAGTTATACTGTGTTCAAAATCTGTCCAACCATAGGTCAATGAGAACTTCAGTTACAAATGCGTTCTAAGTAACGCTGTATTAATTCTGATATATGGACCCCGATATCCTGATATGTGTCCCGATGTCGGTCAATTCCCGCTATGTTAATCAATATCCAGAAGTTGGTACTTGTCATCACCCAGAGCTTCCTCAATCGTCTTCATCACTGCCAGTACTTTCTCCTCTTCTAATCTCTGGCCCACAACCTGGACCGCAACAGGAAGGCCGTGCATGGCTGTTGCATCATAAAGTTTGTAAGCACCTTGTGCTACTCCGTTCAACTCCTTCAATGAGAAATCCGAAGGAAGTTGATCGAGGGATTTGTCAACATGTGTTATAGGCATAATTCCACATGTGTAATCGAGCTATTCGTCGTTAGTATGCCAAAGCTTTCCAAGTCGAGCATTACTCACAAGATTGAATAAAAATGTATATCCGCAGCTGCTGACTGCATCTTTCATGCCATCATGTGGGACTGCCGGCGTGGCATTTGGGGGAGTGATCATAACATCAATCTTAGCCTCTTGCTCCCACCAATCATGAAACTTGGCCTTGTAAGCCTCTCTCTTCGCGACGAATTTCCACTGCTCATAAGCAGACTTCTCCTTCCAATCCTTCACCAGACCGGCCCAAACTTCATCGCGTCGGACATATTTGACCCACATATAGTATACCCACTTGAAGGGACTGGGTAAGGACATGAGCCAACTCATTTGCTTGGCTCCAGTATCTTCCCATTCTCCCGTTCGGAAGAACGACTTGAATGTTTTACATCCATCGGCATTTAGCAATTGAGATGCGATATACAGAGCTTCATAAGGAGACGGTGGCTCAACATCGACAACCTCATGACCCTGTTTCTTCAATGCTTGGACAACTTCCTCAACAGCCCTCGCGCAAGCCGGGGAAGGATCAACCACTCCATCTGTTCTGAGGACTCCAAATCGAAGCTTCTTTCCCTCTTCAATATCCTTGATAGCCTCAGCTCTCCATGGAATGGGATGTACTGAGTGGTCGTACTTCCATGGCTTCATGCTAATTAATGACTTGGTGAAGTAAGTGAGGTCTTCCAGTGTTCTCGACATAGGACTGAAAACACTTGGAATTCCCTCTTGTCCCGGCATACTCGTCACCATGCCAAATTTGGGCCATCGCCCAGTGGAGCATCTTAAACTGTAAATTCCCGAGAAATGTGCTGGGACTCTAACGCTCCTATTGAAACAGTTAGTTGGATGTATTACTATAATTTAGACCTACTAACCCTGCAACATCAGAACCAATTCCAATTCTCCCACCACCGGCAGCCATCAATGCACTCTCTCCACCAGTTGAGCCTCCTGGGGAGTATTTGTTGTTATGTGGATTTGTGCATTTTCCCCAGACATCATTTGTTGACTCGAAGCTCAACAAGGTAACGGGCAAATTCGTTTTCACATATGGTACCGCGCCAGCATCTTTCAGTAGTCGCACCATAGTTCCATCTTTCTCTCCTTTATTCCCAACATTACAACTGTATCCCACGCTTGTGTCGAAACCTCCAACCACAATCGAGTCCTTCAAACTAATAGGAATGCCTGCTAATGGGCCCTTCATGTTTATGCTCCCATCTGTTGTCCAACCCTCTGCGGCGCTAATCATGACCTCGGTAACACAATTGGTCTTTTCGTGAGCCTTAAGAGCCGCCTTGCCATAAGCTCGGAGTATGTCGATGGGCTGCAGCACTTGCTTGTGGACATCTTGGACGAGCTCCTCAATTGGTTTTGCGAGAACCTGTCTTTCTGGAGCAGTAAAGGCGCCATGGTAGCTCGTGAGATTCTGTATCCGTTGAATGCGTTCTGCTTGCTTGAAATTGCTGTGAAGTGTTGAGATTAGAACTTGGAGACTCCGGCTAAGACTGAGGAGTGGGGGAGCAAGACTTACCAGTCCCGTCGATGCTGAAAATAATTTAAAAAATAGACCATGTTGAATGTTCGGTTTGGTTACTCGGAGTGAAAGCGTGTGGTATGTGATTGAGTTTGAAAAGGTTATGAAATGCGAAGGGTAGTCTCGTGGAGGTTGTAGCTCCTTGAGCCTTTGATATGCGGGCGCATGGCATGGCGCGCCCCAAAGCTCTGAATAACGTTCAGTAGCTGCGGTGGATCCAAAGCGACCCAGTGAGATAAGGTGGAAGGTGGACCGGCTGTACCTTCCTCTTCCGGCTACCCCGCTTCTCGTTTCAGAAGAGAGATTGACACGTGACTACATCGGCCTCACTTGTCACGAGTCACAAGGGTTTGCCGTTTTACTTACCACTAAAGTCTGCAACGAAACCTAACCTCACCAAAGTCAACTTTCTAACCTGAGCACGCTGGTGAGTCAGCTGGATTATGCTCAGGGGATCCTCTTCTGGCCCTCTCGGCAATAGATATAGGGGTGTAGGGCGTTTGGTATAGCCCTCTGGTCTAATTGCACGTGTGACTGAGTTATTCAGCCTCAACTTACCGAATATCGCACGGCTGAGAGAATGTAAGGAAAAGGAGAGAAAGAGGTGGAAGGGTGCCCGGTGCCAAAGCAGGACCACGGCACATTCATGGAGCAATCGGAATAAAAAGTTTGAAGTCATGTTGGCGATGGTGAGTCTTGCTGCAGCATAGCACAAGGCTCGGCTGAGACCGGGCAAACAATGAAGGAAGGTTGCCTGCGAAAAGGCTGTCGCGAACGAATTAGCAGCAGCAGCACACCCTAAGCTGCGCCGTGGCTGATCGAATCATGGAGGATGGATATTGCGTGAATTCTTGAGGCTCAATTGTGGGTATGTATACATAAATTCTGCCAAGCATCTACCTAGGACATGGCAGTTTATTCTATTTGACCCAGTGACCGAAAGCAAAACTTGAAGATGGCCAAGTACTTTGGAAAGACAAAGGAGTTCCTTGGTGAGGCGAAAGATTTCTTGAATCGGTCAAAGCCGTATGTCCTCTATCTGTTTCCAGCTTGATTTGGCTCAGCCTTGAACTCCACTAACCTTGAACGGCAGTCTTCGAATTGTAAGATTACGTCCCATCTCATCTCGTCTCCACACCTCAAACAACCTTAAGGTCCCTACTAACTCACCCACCACCAGGATTCAGAAGCTCCCGACTTCTTCGCCAAATCCACCCTCACAGAGAAATTCCACTTTCATTCATACATTAACAACCACTGGGCTGTACTTTTTTCTCATCCCTGTGACCATACACCCGTTTGCACCACCGAGATCGCTGCTTTTGCGGAAAGGCAAGATGAGTTTGAGAGAAGACAGACAAGGTTGGTTGGATTGTCCGTGGGGACGGTCGATAATCATACAGAGTGGCTTACGAACATGACAACGACTGCGGATCCGGTGACGACAAAGAGTATTGAATTTCCGATTGTTGCGGATGAAAAGGGGGATGTGGCGAAGTTGTATGATATGTAAGTTTTTGATTCCAGACCCTAAGTTACCTGCAAATGAAGTTTGAAATGCTCACTGCCATCTCTCGCCCCTTTGAACCTCCTAGCCGTTTTCTGTTTGCCATTAGTAATATCATGCTAACAACGCTTCCCAGGCTCGACAAAGAAGAAAACCCCACCAACGAGGAGATCACAGCATGCAACCCGAAGCTACACACTATCCGCGCTGTTTTCATTATCAACAAGCAGAAACACATCCGCGCTATCCTGTCCTACCCCATGGAGACAGGGCGCAACATCGATGAAATCATCCGTATAATCGACTCTATTCAAGCACGTGATGAGTTTGGAAAACATATTGTTACGCCGGCGAATTGGCAGCCTGTAAGTGCCTTTGCCTCCCCATCGATTCCATTTCTGTTTCCGAGGACGAGCGGAAGGCAACAGAGAGAGTAATGAACCGAGGCTGATTATTTTAGGGCGATGATGTCCTCATTCGACAAACTGATAAGCAGGCTGAAGGGCGGAGATCGGATACGGATTTCAGACATTTTTTGCCGTATATGAAGTTTAGACCCCTACCGCGAAATAAGCTTCTGGGGTTTCGGCAGGACACGAGACGACCCAATACGGCAATTGCTGGGCCATCTACGTCGGGAAATTCATCATGACAGAAGTGATGGAGATGATCGCGGTGGAATTCATGGTGGGTCTCTCATAGTAAGGTGTTGGGTTTTTTCCCGCGGTTTCTACGACTTCGGCTTTAGCTCATAAATAAATTCCAACCTCTGCATTGCCACTCTAGCATCAACCATTTCGATCTCCTGTCTCTTCAGCATCATGTGCTCTTTCAATAACTTCCATTCCATCTTTGAGCATATTATTCGGTGGCAGTTGTACCAGGTCAGGCATCACAAGGTATGCCTTAAGTCCTTGCACCGGTTCGAAGGTGAGTCGACGATCGTAGCCTAAGATCTAGCACAAGGGGCTCGTTCCATGGAGAATCAACTCTTTGATAGGCTTTGTTCATTTCCTTCTTTAATTCTCCTCGCAGATTGACTTTCCATGTCTCACTAGATCCCCTTCTCGCTTGTGAGAGGATAGAACTTTTGCCTGCAATATGTTCGCCGACCTGGGGTATTAGAATACGATAAATTGCTGCAAACTCTCATGCATCCTGTAGCTAGACGCGCTTTTGAGTTTGTCTAAAATCTTGCTTCAGGCAAAAGACGGTTCATGAATCATGAGGTTGACTTCCTCGACAGGATTCCAAGCCTTGCCCCTGTTCGCGGGTTCTACTGTAATCTATACTAGTAATTTTGAGGATAGCCCCTTGTACGGTACTAGTACGACGGATGAGCAGGTTTCCCTTAGATAACGGCCTGTGGGTAGGCGAGTAAGATAAGGGGAGAAGCCCTAGAGCAGGCAAGAAGGAAAGTTCACGATGCAAAAAATCAGATTAGATCGAGTAAGTTAAACATGGACAAGATACGTAGCCGGAAAAAAAGTCGCTGAGCGTAGAAACAATATCTGACCCT
The DNA here is from genome assembly GCA_013054445.1 of Cudoniella acicularis. NCBI lineage: Eukaryota > Fungi > Ascomycota > Leotiomycetes > Helotiales > Helotiaceae > Cudoniella > Cudoniella acicularis. Next base: position 15,959 of record JAAMPI010000146.1, on the reverse strand, counting down.
TTTAGCCTGAGGAATGAGGCCTTGCATGTGAAAATCACTTGACCTCCCTTCCTTTTCCCACCCCAATTCATAATAGTAGTGTCACGGAAGAAAGGGCGAAGGGCTAGAAGACGAAATAAATATAGAAACCACGCTAAGCATTCTCCTTGGGAGAGGACGAGGAAGCCGTTTTATAAGAAGAAACTTCTTTAAGGGATTGAAGGAGTCGGAAGGATTTTTTTAAAAAAAAGAGGGCCCTAGGAGCTGACTTGGTCTCCTTCCTTGAATATGATCGTGTAAAGTTGACAGTTTTCGCACGGAAGAACCCAAAAATAAAGTGGAGCACGGTTAGTTACCTAGAGTGAGAGCAAGAACATGAATGAGCATTCTGAGTTGGAGGGTGAGCCGTGAGTGAGTAGAACCTGGGCAGAGCGATCCGCATTCGAAGCGAAGTCGGTCACGTTTCGTGGCAGCCGTTCTCGACTAATCCACGACAAATGGGAACCTGGACCCGACCAACCCTTTCGGATCCCTCCCGTTATTTCTCTACCCCACATCTCATCCTCCTCAGCCTCTTCCGCACGAGTTGCTCAACCAAGGACCGAGGGTTACAAAAATATAAAAACCATGTCGGCCGCCCAGTCGGCCGCGTCCACCCCATCCTACTCTACCCCATACTCCAATATTGAACACGTTTTCGAGGATCCGGAACACGAACATTACTACAGCGATACGCCTCCGCCCGGAAGCATGGCCTCTCAAACTGATCATCTTCTCATCTGTACTGCCTGCGGGACCCAATTCGACATCGACGACCCCGCTCTGCTCACCCGCTGTCGAATCTGTGATGATATGTAAAATATACCCTGTTGAGCTTCCAGCAGCTAATTTTTTTTTTAGACCCGCGTCAATTCGTGTTGCCCACTGGCCAGGCATTCACCACGCTCTCCAAGCTCAAAAGTTCAGGCTATAAAAACGTATGGGAGCCTATGGACGGCGACGAGCGTTTCTGGCAAATTCACTCGGAGCCCAAGATAGCCATCGGCCAGAGAGCTATTTTAGTCAAAACCCCAAAAGGTAACGTGTTATGGGACTGCATCACGCTTCTGGATGAGGAGACGATCGAGTGGATTAATAGCCTAGGCGGGCTGGCTGCGATAGTAATAAGTCATCCCCATTATTACACCACGCATCTGGAATGGGCGGATGCATTCGACTGCCCGGTTTATTTGAGCTGGGAGGATAAGCAGTGGTTGAACCGACTGGATCGGTTGGGAAAAGCAAGGACTTTCATTGAAGGCACCGAAGAGGATATTGAAGTGAGGGGCGAGAAGATTGGCGTTAAAATTGTGAAGCTTGGTGGACATTTCCCGGGTAGTTTGGTGTGTCTGGCGTTTGGAAGACTTCTGATTGCAGATACCTTGGTTACTACCCCAAGTGGAATGGGTGACTGGACGAAAGGCCCCGATGGTGGAAAATGGGGAAGACCATCAGGGATGAACACATACTCGTTTTTCTGGAGTATCCCCAACATGATACCTCTTTCTGCAGAAGAGATAGCAGGGATGTGGAAGATCTTAAAAGATTACGAATTCTCAAGCACGCATGGCGCTTTCAAGGGGACAGAAGTTTCCGATGGCGCTAAAGGTAGCGACACAACTGTAAAGCAGAGGGTGTTGGAGAGTATGCAGATTCAAGTGAAGCGTATGGGTTGGAGGGATCATGCATTCCTGCAAGAGACGATGTAAAAACATCAAGTCGATGTTGTGTACAGTAACATTTGATGACCCAAATAGACTATTGCTTTAATTTCATCCAATGTTTCATGTGGTTTAACGCAGGTATATCACATGGGTTAACCTTGTCAACGTGGGGAAGGACTCGTCATCTTAGTGTGCCACCTCTAGACCCTGGGTGACAAAAAGATGCATCTGGTTCACACCTCAATAGCCTCTTAGCCGCTACGTAAAGTTTCGGCGCGTAACCAGTTGCCATGAGGCTATGGTACTTGCCCCTCCATTCCGTGGACTGAAATTACTTATCCCCCCAAAAATCCAATTCGATGAGCTGGTGCATGATCTGTATCCTTATTAGGGAATCTTCTAAATTTGGGAACCTGAATTCGAGAATCTTGGAATTCTACGAAGCAGAATATTTACTTTCTGAAACATAGGTAATTAGCTTAAGAACCAATTAGCAATGTTAGTAATCAATGTTTCGATCAGATCTGCATCACATCTGAAAAACGCACTGGAGCAAAATGGGTAATGTGACAAGTTTATGCTTCTCAATGGCGTTAGACCCTGCACTATGAGATGTACTCAGATGCCATGAAAATCCACCCACATAGTACAACCTTCGCGCCTGGATTCGTGGATATGAGATCCAACATAACCATACGATCCCTTCGCAAAGAAGATGGCACACGAGGCTCCGCGCCTACCGAGGTCCCAAGGTGCATAATGCTTGCATATTTAAACTCCTTCCTAGATGCGCTTCCATTTTTACATTACTTCCAACTGCACAATCATTCATGTGCCATTATTCGTAAGCCATGAGTCGGCCTTCGGGATTATCCCAAGCTTCCCGAAAGGGCAAGTCCCCAGGAAAAACCTCTCCGAGTTTGAAATCGTCGTCCGGGTGAATGGATCAGGCTAATTTCCATTTTAAAAACAGCGACGGTGAGCATGGAACTCTCCAATCACCATCGTTATGCATAACCGACTTTTGTTAGCGACAAAGTGGCGGGTACCTCCTGACAACAACAGGCTTTCGATCGATCGTATGGGGCAAATCGTGTTTTCTCACTGGGCGCTTCATACTGCAGCCATTTCCTGTCCCTTTTCTCCTCTGTTCGATGCATTCGTCTTCGTTCGTTACTACATTCATTCATCTCGGTCGTTTCACATTGACCATGTTACTGTCATCGTAATCCCAATGTCGCTTCAAGCCACCCTCATAGACACTAGCCACGGATTCTTGCCACATGCTGGGGCTTACGAAAGAGGGTATGGGTGCTCCCGAATATTGTTGTGGAGGAATAGGCTGGGAAGAGCCTGGAGGTAAGCTGACATTCGGGAGCTGCATCTCGGGCAATGTTGGGATTTCTTGAGCACCTGAAACGGCAAGTTTTAGAGGAGTTTGTTGAGGAGCGGAAACACTTGAAGTAGGAGGCGTACCAAAGGTCGTGTTCCATTGGCTACGAAAGAGTTAGTTAGGTCAAAATAAATTAGAGTTGATAATACATACTCAAAAATTCTGGTGGGATTCCAACTGTTGCTATCCCCCATTGATACTCCGCTTGCCATCGATTGTTGCTGTGGACCTCGTTGGGCGGCCATCATGACCAGAGACTGTGCGGCAGGAGAGTCACTCTTCGTGTCCGTAACACCACCGGCAGAGATGGGCGGTGAGATGGGGTGGTTTGTGTAACTGACTTGTTGATGTGACTGGGCATGTTGATACTCCACGTTTTGGTGTTCTAGAGGTGTTCCATGGGCACCAATATTTCGATACTGTGGATTGGCCGTCGGGGAGGGCTCGTGTTCACAGGCGCGCCGGGACTGCCATAAGGGAAACTCGGCTTAAGGACAAACGGTTTTCTAGTATCAGCAGAGAATGCTTCTCGAAGAGCATCGATTTGTTGCTGCATTTCGGGCATCGGCCAAGAACTGGTACATTTCTCCAAAATTCTCATATGGCGAGTGAAGTATTCTCGAGCGTCTGTATTTAGATCTGGGTCTGGGGACGTAAGTGCAACCTGTGGCACATTTAGCGCTACTAGTTAGCTCTCGAAAGAGTTCTACGTACCAGATGTAGAACTGTGCAGGTTAGCACACAGTAAATTGTGAAATTAATACCCCTTTGCATGCATAGTAGCCCAGTCAGCCCAAAAGACTGTAGAATGGCCTCTTGTAGTCGGCACAAGAGTTTGGCTGAAGAATAGCAGATCATCATGTGGTGTTTCCAGCCACCATCCATTCCAGTTGGCTCCATGAACGTAAGCTGTGGTCGATGTAACATGATAATGCTGAGATAATAATAAGAGTGAATATTTCCGATAAAATGAGATGGCAATCCCCAGGGTGGAGATCCGTGTGGGGGGAAGTTTACTTGCAGATCTGGGGGTAAATCTTTCATCCACGCGTCAAAAGACGGATTTAGCTGTACGAAATCCGGATCGATGCCCCATTCCTTCTTTTTCTTGATTCTGGAATAGACATTGTTCATCCTCCTTACATTTCGGACGACTCTGGTGAAGTAGGTGAAATTGCGGGATATATTGAATTCCGTGTCGTCAATACCAGGTCCTGGACGTGGAACACTTAGGTCTAACGACTCCATATCGACTGTAAGATCCGTCCGCCCTGCTAAAGGTTAGATATTCTACCACCTTCATATTACGATTGAAACATACCTTGTGGAGAGCCAACCATCAGTTCACAAATGAATATCGTCTGCCATATTCGGGTCTTCATAATGCAGTCTGCTAGATCCGAACCACAAGACCTACCTGCCTTGTGCTCTTCGAAATGCTCATCAAGACCTAAGTCCTTGGCCATCTGTACACATTGCACAACAGTCATCCAAGATCGATAATAGTACCCTCTTTTTGGCGCAGATTCTCTTGCTTTCAGGACCATCAACGTCGCCTGAAGTGTACTTAAGCGAGGAACATCCATGAAAGAATCGGCGTGCTCTGCAATATTGTCAGCTTTTAAGATAACCTCACTTAGGAAAGGGCACTCACTTGATGCAAGCGCTAGCCATTGTTGACCTTGAGCTGGCTCATCTGCAAGTCGCCCTGATATTGCAAAAATCGCCTCGAGAATGAGTGGTGATATTGCTTCCCTATTGTTGTGCCATTGATGATAGAAGAACGATTTGTTCAGGACGGGAACGTATGGATGTACGTCACTGAAATACATATCGAAATAGTGTAGACAGGTCGCTTCATCTGGCATTAGCTCCGGCGGTATCCTAACTTTGAGATCTGGGCCGGGCATCGAAGGTGGTAAAACGTTTTTGTATTCGTCTACATCTTCAAATACGGGCTCTTCAACTGTGCTTTTTGTCTTGCTCTTGCTGTTCAAATACGGGGCTATATTTAAATCAGATCTACGCATTTGGAGTAGAGGTTGAGAGATCTTACCAGTGCCTGCTTCATTCATCCTGAGCTCCCCGAGGAGGTCGGCCAAGTCTTGTTGACCATACTGGTCTTGTTCGTATGTTTCTGGCGATTCAGGATGCGATCCTTGGAGCGGTGGTGTTGGGAAAACACTCTGAGAAGCGTAATGTTGATGCTGATCGATTATACTGACAGGAGTTTGCAGACTATTATAATGCATGCTTGGTTGGCTATGCGCCGAAGAAGGACCACCATAAGGAACAGTTTGATAGACTCCGACCGCTTCTGAATACGGTACCTGCTGCGTGTATATTGGGGGAATCCCTTTATGGGGAGTTGTTAGTTGCTGGTGATGTTGCTGTTGCTGCAAGGAGATTTGTTGGTGGTAATCATCATCACCGCTTCCACCACTTTCATACCCCACTCTCTCCTGTTCGAACGAATGCGTGTTTGACGGGAAGTCGCGGTCATAGTTGACAGTCGGCGGCACACAATGTAACTTCAGACGAATGCAGGCTGAGCATGGCCAGGTGTTAGTCGTTGCCGCATCGCATTTGATCTTCCGTCGTCTACACCCCTCACAAGCTCTCATAACTACCTAAAATCAGCGTCTGATAGATTGGTCGTGATTATTTACATACCCTTCAGGCGTTTGTGACGGTTGTGTTCGTCTACGAAGACATAGTCTATACACACATTAATATTGATAGCATTCGGGGGGAAATTAAGACGAGGTTAACGTACTTTTCTGGTTCTCTCTTTGCCCAAAATTAGTGGGCGCAAAGGAGAAGCTCTGCATCTGGGAGCTTTGAGGAAGAAGCCTTCGGTTTCCTGGATCTCCAGCCATTGCATGTATCGAATTGGATAATGCGCCAGTGGTGTCCACGCGCCTCAAGTAAAAAACGGACTTCTTGGTACAGAGCCGAAGCTTCTATACAAAAACTGGCACGTCCTACTAGGATCGAGGTTCAAGAGCCCGACAGACAGAGGGAACAAAGAGTGGCCGACTGAAGTTGGCGACGGATATGCTAAACGTTAAAAGCCCCGGTAAGGTTCCGAGGGTTTCGCCCCACAGTGTGATATGAGCCCTGGATATCTTAGCAAGGCCACGAGTCTCGGTCTAATCTAGACAGAGGGCTTGGGGGGGGGGGTCGACAATGCATAAGGCGATCAGGGCGTACCTATATTTTGAATATGTGGACTGGTGGTACGGTGGTACTAATTCCGTCCAGTTCGCATAGGTACAGAGGTCAGAAACGAGAAACGACGAAGTGACGAAGTCAAAGCCGCGAGGCTAACCGCGCAAACGGCAGATAGGTTGATTGCTCCTGGGTTTTGCAATCATGCACAGACGGCTGACCCGTGGAAGAAGGGCTCGAAACATACAGGACTGTACATATACGGGTAGGTTGCGGACGGAAGAGCAAGAGAGCGCAGCAGCCGTGAGAGGAATAGGAAACCAGGAACGCGCTTGAGGAGAGGGACAGTCCGACACACTCGCGCAGTAGTGACAGAGGACCCCGTGGAATGGTTATGGTATAGAAGGGGGCGCGACTTGAGCCCAGAGTTGCCGCTGCAGGATGGCCGCTGTAAGGTGACCTTGGACCTTGACAGTAAAGGTGAGCCTGAGCCTGAGGGAATAACCTGGGCGTCTGGGGGCTTGCTTGGGTGATGGGTCCTTTGGAGATGGGGGGTGTCAAATGCTTAGTGGAAACAGCTAGTGGGAACTTGGAAGTCCAGCAACAGTATCGGGTGCCCCTGTCATCGACGAGCAGGTGCAGGTGTAGGTGCAGGAGCAGGGCAGGGGCGCTGTCAAGGTTGAGATGGTGAGATTTGCCCCTCTTTGAATCGAACGAAGAAATTCAAAGTTTCGCCGGCCTGGTGCTGGTGCTAGTGGTGCCAGTGGTGCGAGTGGTGCCAATGCCAGGCTGCAAGACCCTGGGCAGCGGGCTCTCGTCCCCCCTCACCCTCACCCCTGAAGTCGTACTGGGCGGGACATTTTGCGAGCAACGCCTTCCCCTTCACGTGCAAGTTTACAAGATGTCTCTCTCTTGCGCAACGTTCTGTGATGCGATGCCGAGGATGCGGCCTGGCGGAGGGTACACAGGTGGCTGAAATTCCCCGCGCCTTGGATCAGCGTGGCCGGCGAGCAGCAGCGACGACAGGCTTGACAGGCTTGAAGTCTTGCCGGGTAAGGTGTGTGGCTTCACGCGGGCTCCGTGGCTCCCAGAGTCCCAGCGTCAGTCAGCGCAGATCCCAGGCACTTGGACATTGGACGATGGAGGCACGTTGTTCAGAGCACGAAGTACCTAGGTGACGGTCTGGAGCAACGGGGTGAAATGCGCTGCGCAGCGCTGCGCAACGCTGGAAGCAGATGCTATTTCGAGGTGTTTGAGAGGGCTGATCATCGAACGTTGATTGCCGGAAGAAATCTCAGGGCCAGTGCGATGAAGGCTGAAGCTGCTGCTAGCCTCCTACTACGCGAGCCTGCTGCTCAGGGACAATTGAGACTTGAGTGTGGAATAGAGGCTGAAACGCAACGACGAATTCGAGCTCAGCGTTGCGGTGCATCGGTTGTCGCTGAAGAGTCCGTTTCGCGGCAAACAACACCTTTTCAAGCCAGGAAACACAGGAGTGGAGAGTCATGGCTTGCGCAGGAGAGTAGGCCAGGAACACCGAGCACGGTGCCGTAGTATTGCCTCACAGCGGTTAGCTCGAGCACACGCTGGCTGGCTGGCTGGAGGCTGGAGGCTGGAGACTGGAGACTGGAGACTGGAGTGAGGTTCAGGCTCATGTTCAGGCTCAGTCAGCGGGATTGATCTCCAGCAGTTCGGATCGCATTGTCGCAATATCACCCTGACCCTAGAGTGTGCTGTGACTCTGCCTTTCTGCAGCATAGACGGTACGGAAATACCTCCAGTACCTGCTCTCCTTATCATCAAGCTCGGCCGTCACAGTATTGTCCGAGAGCAAATAATAATGAATAATCAACCAGCAGTCAGCAGCCAGCAGCCAGCAAGCTGCCAACTGCTACCGGCCTTGGAGTTTGCGCGTCTTCCCGTTGCCCGCGTTCGACAGCGTCACGGCAGCCACCGCCTGCCCGGTGGGACGAACATCTTTTGTTGCGTGATACCCGTTGTTCCCAGCCTGACTCTCTCCTCCACGGCGTCGCAGGGGCCCCTTGCGCTTGCTTTTGGTGGGTGCAATTTATCTCATTTGATCTCTTTTCATGCTCATTTCTAAATCAATAGTATTAATATTGAGCCCTTGGCATTGTTCTCGTCACGAATGCGCATCCCTCTAATGACCTTTGCCATGCTTTCAATGCAAGACCGAGGTTGCAAGCTCTTTGTGCGAATCCAGATCCGAGATCGCCAGATCTCCATGAAGATTTTTCGGCATTTCTACCCGTCACTAGAAGGTTTCTAGAGCCTTTGGCTTTCCAAAAAGGGGAGCTGGGTCGCGGGAAAGTCCAACGAGCGTCGCGCATTATTAAACCCCGCCGGATGATAAGGCCCAAAACACAATCGTCCGATGCTTCGAGATTATTCGAACTTTCGAAGAAGGCCTCKCTC